>JAQSVH010011651.1:0-11835 GCA_029448705.1 Adansonia digitata | reverse complement strand
AATGGTTTATGACCATCCATATGACTTTTTGCATCTTAGGGTCATTTAAGTCATTTTTTATGATCTAGGGACTTTTATCTAATTTCAAGCATGTTGCGGCCATTTAGGTCATTTTCTGGGGTCTAGAGACTTTTATGCAATTTCATGTATGCTGGGGCAATTAGGGCCATTTCCCACGATCTAGGGACTTTTATACAATTTTATGAATATTAGGGTCATTTAGGTCATTTCTTATGATTTAGAGACTTTTATATAATTTTAAACGCGTTGGGGTCATTAATGTCATTTTCCATAAGCTAAGGATTTCTATGCAATTTCATATATGTTAGGGGCACTAGGCTATTTTCCATGATCTAGAGGCTTTTATGCAATTATACATTTTAGAAATATTTAAATTATTTTCCTGACTTAAAATTATTATGCAAAAATTTCATGCATTTAAATCATTTTCTATGATTTAGGGTCATACCATAATGTCCATGCATATTAAGTCTATTTAGATTATTTTTTACAATCAATGGATCATCTTGTAATTTTATGTATGTTATTTAGAGTCATTTTCATGACATTATGCCACAAATTTAATATATTTATATGTTGATTATAATATATATATTTTTCAAAAATCCAAAACAATATCCTCGAGTTACCCCATCGATTATTTTATGCAAAGGAATATCTTTTTTAAACAAGTAAATCAGAGTTATTAATTTCCCAAAGAAAACTTTTATAATCCTCTTAGTTTTCCAAAAAGGTGCAAAAAATATTTTTATTTCTAAAATTGATTAAAATATGATTTATTGGAACCTCAAAAATATATTAATCTTTAATATTGCAAAATACAGGAATTACAATTAAGCACCAAAAAATTAAAATCAATTTTAAAAGAGATTTAGGATAACATGTGGTTAATAGAGGCCTTTTACGGGCGTCACAGAGGGAACATGTCTCACACTATGCATAATCAACTCTCGAACCCTTTTCATATGAATCTCTAGTTAAATGCAGACTACAAAGTTTGTTTACAAAGGTTTCATAACCCTCAAAAGCTAAACTCTAATAAGTGACAATCTCAGCTAGCCAAAACAAATTAGTGGCGACTCCAAGCCTTTTGGTCATTTTGTAATGATCATTTCGGGTTAAGTTAGATGAGTGATTTGATCCGAAATTAAGTTTGTTCTAATATGAAAAAAAAGAACAGAAATTTTACTCATTCCAAGTCTGGCATATTGGATTTGCATTTGGCATGTTACGATACTTATCAAAGTAAACATTTATCGTTAATATATCAAATACAAACTTTTAAATTAAAATAATTAACTACATTAATTGATAGTTACATGAAAATAAATAAGTAACCAGGTTAATGAACAAACAAATATGTAAATACATAATCACATAAACATTTACCTAAGTTGGAGTATCAATTGTTTACACACAATAGCTTTTCAGTCATGTTAATTAGTGAAATTTTAATTTGATTCATAAAAAATGTTCAAGTTTTGTCAATTCATTTCCTCAACATAGTGTCATAGAGAATTAAACCAATTCTAAACTTTTAAACATATCGAATTCACGTAAACATAAAAAAGTTTTCAAATAAGCAGTGCAAATCTAACCAAGAGATTAAGTACTCAAATATTGAAAATCAAATACTAAAAATGAGACTGATAAAAGAATTTAATACAAGTGTAAACACCTAATTTCGTTTAGGTCCATTTTCCATAGCCCTAGTCATTCGAAACTGGGATGTAGCTGTTACCCTAATAGAAATCAACTCTCTCGGGTAGTTTACACATTTTTATAACTTATCTTGTTACACATAGATGACCGTATTGACATTTGATAGAATAAGTGCTATTTGAAGACCAATCTTGAACAGAAGGACGAATATTCAAAAGGAAAATCTTGTTTTTAAATATTGTATTGCCAAATTTGGAAAATCATTCCTACAAATGATATCACGATCAAATTTCTCATTTTTATGACCGTCGCATATTTTACCGATACTTTTACAGTATTTTATGCCAATATGCATTCCAAGAAAATAAAAAAATATTCAAAAAAAATAAGTATTGGTATTTTTTTACCACAATATGCCAAATTGTCAATTTTGTTAATTAATTTTAAATTTTTACAGTACCATAAGTTTTATACTTGTGAAATTATTATAATTAAATTTATTTTGGAATTCAAAATTTCACCTTTTTTTATTTTTCATAATTAATATTTTAGCTAATACGTTGTACTTAATCCATTTTATATAATTTTCAATGCATGCTTTAAAATTTTCTCAATTTCAAAGTACGAGCTTTTCTTTACCTGTAAAATTTTTGGCAGAATTTTCTTAAGTTTTGAACTTCAAAATTCCTTACATATTTTTATTTAACCACCATCAAATCAGTTTATCAAAATTCATTTTATTTTATGAATTTTGCATTTTTTTGAATTTATCTTTTTTAAGATATGGAGTTTTCTACTCTGTAAATTTTTTCGAGAGAAAATTTTCAAGTTTAAGATTTTTTAAATTTATTAAATATTTTCATTAAATTTATAGTAAATTAGTTTTTAAAAATTTAATTTATTTTATAAGTTTTACATTTTTTTAGATAACATATTTCTTTTATAATGGTTTTCTCATAAAATTTTACAGGTTTTGGATTTTAGTTGTTTTCTTTCTTGCACATAAGACTTCTCAAAAATTTTTCTTGTATAATTCAATTCTTGAAATCTTTGTAAAAAAACTTTTTTAGGTAAAATCTCTTTAATGGGCCTAAAAATTTTAAAATTTACAAATAGGCCCATAAGCCCAGCAATTTCTCAACAAGCCCAATAATCTTACCAAGCCCATTTCATTCTCTAACAGCCTACCAAGTCTATTTCAATCTCTAATTTTCCAACAAAGTCCACAAACTTTTTTTTTAATTTTTAGTTTTATATCAATTATTTTGATTCAAATTTTTTATGGAATTTTTAATTTTTAATTTTTTATGATTAGATTCTTAATTGGATTTACTATGTGAAATTTTATTGAGTACATGAATTTTAATTTGTTATCATTTTCATGGAATTTCCAATTTGGCCTTTTATGCACCTTGATTGCATTTGTTTCTTTACTTTGTAGATTATGTTTACTTGTAAATTTATAAAGTAATTTTGTTTTTACATAATTAATTTTATAATTTACTAATTTAACTATATAAAATTTAATTTGGTTGGAATTAAATTCTTTTCTAACTAATTTAGTTTCTTCCTAACCAATTCCATCAAGTTAGTCAAAAGTGACACATGATCATTATGCCACCTAAACTAGCATAATCATGACAATAGGATGGTGGCTTGTAAGAAAATATGACAAGAGCATGGGCTTATGACACACTAATAATGATTTCCAACCTAACAAGTTAAAATGAATAAATAAAAAAAAGAAATTTGATAGAAAAAAGCACGAAAGTTTTGGCCAAGGAAGGCTTTTATTCTCCTTGATCGAATCTTCCTCCCTATAAATAGGGGAGGATTTTTTTTTCTCCATGAATTCTCTTAGTTTTGGAACCCAAAAAAAAAAAAGAAAGAAAAAATCTTAAAAAAAGAGAAAATGCATAAAAAAATTGTTCAAAGCCTTATTAAGGTATAATCTCTACTAAAATCTTTAAACTCTTGTTTGTTTCATGCATTTTTCTTCTCTTTGGTGAGCCAAAAATATGCTTAATATGGATTTTTTACCCATGTTGAAATACTAAGCATAATGGCCATAAACTAATTTCTTTGATTTTATTATTTTTTCTTGTTAGTAAATTATCTTTCTTCATGGATCATGTTTATGTTTATATGATGTTGGTTTCGGTGTTATATTTGTCATATATATGTTCATATGTATTTTATTTCTTTTAGTGTTTTCTTACTATTATGTTAAAATAACATGCTTATATATTTATTTTTGTAATTTTATTATATGATGGTGCTAATTTGTGTTAGATAAAATATGAATATGTGATTATTAAGTTTAAAAAATTTGATTGGTAAATTGTTTAGGTGTTGGATGGAATTCATGCATTTATATGTCTAGGTGTAGATTTTTTTTATTTTTGTGGTTATTTTGCAAATATAGAAAGTTTAAGGGCTAATTTATAAAAAAAGTAAAAATTTTTGTTTAAACGTATATGCTTGGGTGAAACACACCTGCACCCTCAAGAGTGTATTTTATGCATTTATCAAGTTAAAATACATTTTTTAAATTTTTGGGGTCTTTTGTAATTTTAAGAAGTTTAGGGACTTTGTGTTAATATTAAAAATTTTATTCTAGGGGCAAAAGAAAGTGACAGAATCTTGCTTGTAATTTTCTATTTGATTTTTTTTTGTGATTATTTTGATTTATTTGATGCTTGATTTTCTGGTTTAATTATGTAGGGACCAATATGTAATTTTAAAAAACTTTAGGGACTATTAGGAAAATTTAGCATTTTTAGGTCAAAATGGTCATCTCTAGCATGAAATCATCCACTTAGATTATTTTAGATATTTTTAGCATTCCATTGGTCCTCCGGTAGAGTGCTAAAAATATTAAAACATTTCATATTCTTTCGGTTGTCCTTTAGGATATGAGATGCAATTTTGAAATTTTAGGAAATTAATGACATTTTTTCATTTTAGGTTACTTTAAAATATAAATCGCCCATTTAGGTATTTGGGCCAAAAAATATTTTTAGCATTTTTAGTCAATTTAGGACTAATACTTAATCTTGAGAAATTTAGGGATCCATTAGTAATTTTTGTACTTTAGGTCATTTTTGTCATCTAAATTACATATTTAGAGTAAAAATCATAATTACTTGTCTTTTCATGTCCTTTAAGGTTGCCGAGATACTTTCACGTTGAAGGTACACCCGAGGGATAGTTGGTAATTTCCTTAGAACAAAGTCTTAGGATGTCATCGGGATGTTTTTATGCCAATGATGTACATCTAGGATAGGTTTACCTTTTTATAATTCTTTTCATATCCTTTAGGGTTGTCGGGATACTTTCACGTCATAGGTACACCTTAAGGGCATTTTGGTAATTTTTCTCAAGTTGAGTCCTAGATAGTCATTGGGATGCTTTTATGCCAAAGATGTACATTTAGGATACATTCACTTTTTTATAATCCTTTTCATGTCTTTTAAAGTTGCTGGGATACTTTCACTTCAAAGGTATACCTCAAACCTCAAGGGTAATTTGGTAATTTCCATTTAGCCAAGTCCTAGATAGTTATCAAGGTGTTTTTTATGCCAAAGATTTACATTTAGGATAGGTTTACATTTTTATAATTATTTTCATGTCCTTCAGGGTCATGGGCATACTTTCATGTCAAAGGTATACCTTAGAGGCATTTTGGTAATTTTTTAGAATCGAGTCCTAGGTAGTCATCAGGATGTTTTTATGTCAATGACGTACATTTATGATAGGTTCACCTTTTTATAATCCTTTTCATGTCATTTAGGGTTACCAGAATACTTTCACATCCAAGATATAGCTGAAACGCATTTTGGTAATTTTGCATTAAAACCAAGTCATATATGATTACTAGGATACTTTCATGTCAAAGGTACACATTAGGAATAAGTTCGTCACTTTAGATTATTATCGAGTCTTCTGATGTTCTATAAATATTTTTAATAAATATAATTTTTTTAGAAAATTAAGGTAATGCATCCAAGTTAAAATAATACATGGAGTTTTTCCCAAAATATGAGAGGGGCTCTACAGATTATCTAATAAAAAGATATCCTTTTCAAGGTGAAAATCGAGATTTTTGTAAATTTCAAAAAAAATAAAATCTTTCACATTCCTCCAGCCCTTCAGTGAGATGCGAATGATGTTTTGAATTTTAAAATCTTCTATGCTCCTTTGGTTTTCCGTTAGGGTACAAAAGAGAATGATCAAAAGCTTTCATGTTCCACTAGTCCTTTGGTGAAATGCATTAGAGATTTTGACTTTTAAAGTAAAAA
This sequence comes from Adansonia digitata, assembly GCA_029448705.1. NCBI lineage: Eukaryota > Viridiplantae > Streptophyta > Magnoliopsida > Malvales > Malvaceae > Adansonia > Adansonia digitata. The sequence continues at coordinate 5,851 of JAQSVH010011651.1, read as the reverse complement.
AAAAAACTAAATTTTCGATAGTGAAAAATAAATTTGTTTCATAAAATATTATTTTAGGAATTTATAATTAAATGCCTCAAGTTGAAACAGGATAAAAAAATTAGAAGTCAAGTTGACACATAATTAATAAGATACTAATTACCGAGCATCACGAGAGGGTCGATCTTTATTTGTGATTGTAACTGACTCTCGGACCCTTTTATATGATCTCTGGTACGATCATGATCCTCGAATTTGATATTCTAGGGTTTCATAACCCTCGAAATATGAACTTCGATAGGTGACCAATCTCACCTAGCCCAAATAGATTGATGGCGGCTCCAAATAAATAGTCATTTCATAATGACTATTTAGGGTTTAGTTGAGTGAGCAATTCGTCTCGACCAAGCATTCCCTAAAAATAAGAAAATGTCGACAATGATATAGCCTACAGAAATGAAAGAATATAAAATAGTAATATGTCAATAAATATAAAAGCGAAGGCCATTTACGTCAGGCTTGGTTAGGATCGTATCCAGGCCACGTTGTGACAACAAGCTCAAGCTATGCTTATATTTTTCCAAGAATCAAGATTATCAACAACTAAATTACCATCATGGATTAGGGTTTTATCATAATAAGTTCAAACTTCTAAAGCATAAAACAACTGGATACTTAAACATATTTAACTCCTAAATCACAATATAGCAAAGAAATTTTAAAAAATCTATAAAAAAAAAAGACCTAGGCAAATCAACTCTAATAAAATAAAAAACCTCACCTCCTAGGTTAAAACAAACATTGTTTTTAATATGCATAAATAAAAAAGACTAGGAAGGAAAAAAATTACCCTTTCGAGGAAAAAAATCTCAAGAGAAACTCTAGTTATTCTATTTGACCTCATTATGCTTGTTATCATTGGTGGGAGGCATGCCATTATAAATATTAAAAATTATATAAAGTTCCTCTTGATACTAGTATTATTATATATTACAAATTTTCTCTTTTGGCAAATTTTAGTATTTTACTTACTTTTTCTATAAGCCATGTTGCTTTTCATTTTGGCACACCATTTTTATAAAACTAATTATAGAATCTAATCTAGCATTTTCATTTTGGCATGTCATTTGTAAAATATGATGTTTTGTTAGAAACTAGATATGGTAATTTTAGATATGATTATAAGAATATAACACAAATAAAATAATTAAAATATGATATGAAACAACATAAAAACATATCTCAAAATCTCTATAATATGAATTATTACATATCAAAATTTATATAAATATAAAATAACTTGAACATAATTATGACATAGCAGATACACAAATATAACATGAATACATGAATTTATTTTCTTTGATTTATTTATTTTTTTAGTTTTTTATTTATCAGAAAAGTGAAATACTATTAGAACACATATAAATGTTGATGTGGGATGATTTTAGTGGATGAATGCTAACTTGGTGGAGGAAGGCTATGTATTAAGCAACACTAAGATAGTAATTTTTTCAATTCGAGCCAACCCGTCTGACTTGAATTATTATATATTAATAAAAATATTTTTTATTTAAGTTTATTCTAAAATATATTAATATTAATATAAAATATATTTTTAATATTTAAATTTTAATCAATAAATAAAAAACAATGTGCCTTTTAAGTAATAATTTTCAAATATTAAAATTTAAATAGCATGTCATTTAGACTATTTTCTAACTTTATGGCAAACTGACTTCTCTCTTGGATACATAAGTATAGAGCAATATTGCCTAGCAAACTATCAGCAGCATGCATTTATGGTCAAAGGAACATATAAGGCACACCGTATTTTGACAAATATGTTTTTAATCTTAATAACATGGCATGCCATTGCACAATCTTTTTTAATATGGCACGTTACTTGCAATATATATTCGTCCATATGTACAAAAGGCATACTATGTTTAAAAAGATTTTGAATAGCATGTAAATAGTTTTGAAAATAAAAAGATTTTGATATAGCAAGTAAATCTTTTTAATGTTAGGATTCGGTGGATGAATACATATATATATTTTTTGTGTCATAAAATGCGAAACGTGAATTTGACACGTTGGACTTAAACAAATAGATTTGATTTTCTTGTATTGTAACAGAACTTAATCGTCGAACAAATAACTTGTAAACTTAACCTTAAATAGTCATTACGAAATAACTAAATAGCTTGGAGTTGTCACAAATCTAATTTTTAGTTGGTGAGATTGGTCACCTACTGGAGTTTATATTCAGAGGGTTACGAAAGCTTAGAAAAAAAACTGCGAAGTCCACTTAATCACCAAAGTTCATGTGAAAAGGGTTCAGAAGTCAGTTATGTATGGAGTAAGACAAGTCCCCTCGATGACGTTCGTGAAACTAGTATATGTTAACTACGTGTTAACTAAATTCTCGTTATGGTTTATTTTAAAATTTTTTCATATTTAATTATAATTCTCCATTTTTTGAAATTATTTATAATTAATATTATTTTTCTCACATTAAGTAAATCATATTTTTATTTTTTGAAAATCAAAATTTTTTTGCATCCCTTTGAAAAACCTAGAGGAATACGAAAATTTTATTTTTAGGAGAACTATAAATTCAAATTGACTTATTTGAAGGGGTATTTCTTTGCATAAAATAATCAATGAGGTAACTTTTATATATTAGAAACACACCTATAGACTATTTTAACTTGGGGATATTTTCTGATTTTTGGAAACAAATATTATATTATAATCAACATATAAATATATTAAATTTATAGCATAGTATCATGAAAATGACTCTAAAGTATATGAATGAAATATCAAAATAATCCATTGATTATGAAAAATAATCTAAATGAATTTGACATACATGGATATTATGGAATGGTTCTTAAATTATTGGAAATGATTTAAATGCATAAAATTTTGCATAATAATTTGTAAGTCATGAAAAATGACTTAAATATCTCTGAAATATATGAAAGTCCCTAATTCATGAAAAATGAACTAAATGACCTCAAAATACATGACAATGCAACAAAGTCCCTAGATCATGAAAAATGACCTAAATTACATCAAAATTCATAAAATTGCATCCAAGTCCCTAGATCATGGAAAATAACCTAAATGACATCAAAATGCATGAAATAACATAAAAATTCCTAAGTTATAGAAAGGCATGGGAATTGCAAAATGGCCCCTAAAAGCTTCTAACACTCCTAAATGCACATCCAAACATCACTTTTCACCAATAATCATAATAGCATGGCATCATTCATGATTTTTACTTTCAAAACACCACATTAACATAAACATACATTGATTTACTAATATGCATGATAATGTTGCCATAATCACAATATGTTCATGGAAAATGCATGGACCTGTAAATCATGAAAGTAATGCTTGAAGATATCATAAAATGCATATGTCATACTCGTCATGAACTATAGATAACATAAAAGTAAAGCCATAATCAAAATATGGGAAAAAAAACAAATGCTGAGAACTTACATGAAACTAATAAAATCAACATAAGATATTTGGTTTTTAGAGCTTTTAACAAAAAGCACCAAAGAACAACAAAAAATGGTGACTTAAAGTCATAGGTTAAGATTTGGCCATCACTTGGTTCTTACAAATTGGAACAAAACATCATCTAAACATGGCTTAGGATCATCATGCTTTCATTAAGAAGAAAAGAAGATACAAAATAAGAGTAGAAGATGAAAGAAAAAAAACCTTAGGTAGAATCTTGAAGATATTACTTTTCCTTTCTCTTTTTCTTTTTTTATTTTTTTCTCTCTTGTTGCTTTCTAGATTTTTGTTAACTAAAAATTGAAGAGATCCCCCTAATGAATGTCTTTTAGGTGTCTTTTAACCATTATTTGGATGCTTCATCTCATCCCCATGCAAGTTCATTCACATCTTAATAGCTCACCCAAGCTTACTTAAAAGCAATCTATCTACATCGTTAGGTCATCTGATCAAGGGCTGAAACCCTTCTAAATAGGGCATGATTTCATCTGAGTTTGGTGGACAATCTTTACTGCATGTCGTCAAAGAGAAACCCCCATTCAAAATGGTCATATCTTGGTTTTATGCGAAAAAAGAGCTTTAAACTCTAACCAAAAATAGTATTCCATTGAATTTCAACTGAATTAGACTCAAAATAGTTAGGAAAAAACCAAACTAGATGCCATCTATTTCCCATACATGATTTAAGCATCAAACTTACTTATTCTAAGCTTATTTAAGCTTTAATGGCTTAATCTAGGTGGATAAGTCCCGTGCTTTTGTTTCAATGTAAGAGTGTTTTTGAAGGACGTGTTGTATGATTATTAAGTAATCATAGGCCATTAGGAATGTGAAATGTGAAAAAAATAGTAAAAAAGCTTATTTGTGGTGGAAAATTCCATGTGGTATTGACAAATTGGTGTCTGTATCGATATAGGTGCTTCCCAAAACCCAAAAAAACAAAAAACAAAAATTTTAAGATGTGTCAATACTATTGTATCGATAAATTTGCAATTGTATCAATACAATATGCAATTATATTGATACAACTAAACTCTCAGGTCTTGAAACAATCGAAACCCAATTATGTATCAATACATTAATGAAATCTATTAATATATCTTCGTGGATTTCATGAAAATGACATTTGTTATATTCCAAATGTTTCCAACTGTTCAATTTAGTCCCTAGACATTTCAAACCTTTCTTTTCCCTTGCTTGGTGCCATGTCACTAAGAACTGGAGACATGGCATCCTGCGGTCACTCTTTATTATTTTATTTATTATTATTATTATTATTTTATATTTTTTTGGCCTTCTAATAAAGTCTCAAGATGTCAGAATGATGTGTGTATTTCACCTGGGTCTCGGATAGTGCTCTATTTACTTGGAAGGGACCTAGATGGAATTAGGTGGCCACAATTTGTAACATGGTAAAGGCACATCATTTAACATATGGCACTTCATTTATAACATGAATATTTTTCAATTTAGGCTAACTCGATTTAGCTTGAATTAATATTTATTAGTAAAAAATATTTTATTTAAATATAATTATAAAACATCGGCTCAATTTAAACAAATGATCAATTTTAAACTCTAGCAATTTCGAGTAAAAATGTGTACTAGCAAGTTTTATTATAAATTTATTGAAAAAAATACAATTTTGAGCAAAAATGTGTAATATGACAGTTTTTTGATATCTTTACCTAAGCTTGGCTCAAAATTTTGAATTATTAGTTAAATTTTAAAATATTTTTTAAAAATTACATTAATATTTATATATTTTATAATTAAACTTAAATAAAAAAATATTTTTTATTAATAACTACTAATTCAAGTTAGATTGAGTTGGCTCAAATTGAAAAAAAGAATAATAACCAAGCACAGTCTAATTGCATTCCTTCATCATGTTGGCATTTGTTTGCTAAGATCTTTCTATATCAACATTTGGACATGCCCTAATAGTATTTTACTTTTCCATGAATAAAAATTAAAATGAAAATAAATAAATCAAAGAATATAAATTCATGTATTTTGTGTCATATTCATGCATTCTACCATGTTATAATAGTATTTGATGTATTTTATATTTATACAAATTTTGATACGTAATAATTCATATTATATAGATTTTGAAATATATTTTTATTTTATTCAGTGTCATATTTTAGTTATTTTATCTATGTTATATTCGTAAATATCATATTAGTTAAATATGATTATTTAATAATAAATCACTTTTTAAGATGACTTTAATATAATTTAGTTTTTTTTAAAATATTGAATTTTATTTTTTAATTAAAATATTTTGTTATGATATATAATTAATATATAAGTTTTAATT
>JAQSVH010011630.1:0-11836 GCA_029448705.1 Adansonia digitata | reverse complement strand
TTTGATTCTAAGGAAAATGGTGGAAAGAAAAGCTTTTTTTGCAAAACCAAAGCACCAAAACCATGTATCCCAAAGAAAAAAACATGTTTTGATGCCCAATCCCAAAAAAAAAAAGATCATCACGAGAATCCAAGTTCATCTCATTTGATGGATGAATGCTGATTCCAAGGAAAATTATGGACATAAAAGCTTTTTTAGCAAATCCAAAGCATCAAACCCGTGCGTCCCAAAGACAAGAATTTGTTATAATGCACAATCACCATAAGAATGGAGATTATCACAAGAATCTAAGTTTGTCCCATTTGATGGACGAACTTTGATTCTATGAAAAATGGTGTAAAGAAAAGCTTTTCTTGCAAAACCAAAGCATCAAAACCGTGTATCCCCATGAAAGGAACATGTTTTAGTGCCAAATCACAAAAAAAAAATAGGGATTATTATAAGAATCCAAATTTATTCCATTTGATGGATGAACTTTGATTTTGAGGAAAATGGTGGAAACAAAAGCTTTTTTTCCAAAAGCAAAGCATCAAAACCGTGTATCTCGATGAAAAGAACATGTTTATTATGCCCAATTATAGAAAGAATGTAGAATAGCATGAGAAAAAAAAGTTTGTCCCATTTGATGGATGAAAGTTGATTTTAAGGAAAATTATGCAAATAAAAACATTTCTAGCAAATCCAAAGCATTAAAACCGTGCATCCTAATGACAAGAATGTCTTTATTGTGTGCAATCACCATAAGAATGAGGAATATCACAAGAATCCAAGTTTGTCCCATTTGATGGATGAACTTTGATTCTAAGAAAAATGGTGAAAAGAAAAGCTTTTCTTGCAAAACCAAAGCATCAAAACCATGTATCCCAATGAAAAGAACATGTTTTAATGTCGAATCACGAAAAGAATACAGATTATCATGAGAATCCAAGTTCATTCCTTTTGATGGATAAACTTTGATTTTAAGGAAAATGGTGGAATTAAAAGCTTTTCTTGCAAAACCAAAGCATCAAAACCGTGCAGACCAATGAGAAGAATGTGTTTATTGTGCTCAATCAACAAAAGAATAGAGATTATTACAAGAATCAAAGTTTGTCCAATTTGAGAGATGAACTTTAATTCTAAGGAAAAGGGTGGAAAGAAAAGCTTTTCCTACAAAACCAAAGCTTCAAACCATGTATCCAATGAAAAGAACATGTTTATAGTGCCCAATCATAAAAAGAATAGAGATTATGACGGGAATCAATGTTTATCCCTTTTGATGGATGAACTTTGATTTTAAGGAAAATGACAAAAATAAAAGGTTTTCTTGCAAAACCATTTCATCAAAACCGTGTATCCCAATGAAAAGAACCTGCTTATAGTGCCCAATCACAAAAAGAATGCAAATTTTCACGAGAGTCCTAGTTTGTCCCATTTCATGATGAACTTTTATTCTAAGAAAAATGGTGGAAATAAAAGCTTTTCTTGCAAAGCCAAAGCGTTAAAACCATGGATCCCAATATAAAGAATATGCTTATTGTGCATAATCACAAAAAAATGTAGATTATTATGAGAATCAAAGTTTGTCATATTTAATGGATGAACATTGATTCTGAGGAAAATTGTGAAAATTAAAGCTTTTAGCAAATCCAAAGAATCAAAACCATGCATCCCAATGACAAGAATGTGTTTATTGTACATAATCACCATAAGAATGGAGATTATCATGAGAATCCAAGTTTGTCTTATTTGATGGATGAACTTTGATTCTAAGGAAAATGGTCAAAAGAGAAGTTTTTCTTGCAAAACCAGAGCACCAAAACCATGCATCCCAAAGAAAAGAACATGTTTTCATGTCGAATCACAAAAAGAATAGAGATTATCATAAGAATCCAAGCTTGTCCCATCTGATGGATAAACTTTGATTTTAAGGAAAATAGTGGAAATAAAAGCTTTTGCTCCAAAATCGAAGCATCAAAACCGTGTATCCTAATGAAAAGAACATGTTTATTGTGCCTAATCATAAAATGAATTTAGATTTTCGTGAGAACCCAGGTTTGTCCCATTTGTTGGATGAACATCGATTATAAGGAAAATTATGGAAATAAAACTTTTCTAGCAAATCCATAGCATCAAAACCGTGCATCCCAATGACATGAATGTGTTTACTATGCACAATCACCACAAGAATGGAGAATATCATAAGAATCCAAGCTATCCCATTTGATGGACGAACTATGATTCTAAGAAAAATGGTGGAAAGAAAAGCTTTTCTTGCAAAACTAAATCATTAGAACCATGTATCCCCATGAAAAAAAGCATGTTTTTATGCCGAATCACAAAATAGAGATTATCATGAGAATCCAAGTTCGTTCCATTTGATGGATGAACTTGATTTTAAGGAAAATGGTGGAAATAAAAGCTTTTCTTCTAAAGTGAAGCATCAAGACCATATATCCTAATGAAAAGAACATGTTTATTGTGCCTAATCAAAAAAATAATTTAGATTATCACGAGACTCCAGGTTTATCCCATTTGTTGGAAAAATGTTGATTTTAGGGAAAATTATGGAAATAAAAGCTTTTCTACCAAATCCAAAGCATCAATACAGTGCATCTCAATGACAAGAATATGTTAATTTTACACAATCAGCATAAGAATGGAGATTATGATGGAAATCCAAGTTTATCCTTTTTAATGGATAAACTTTGATTTTATGGAAAATGATAGAAAGAAAAGTTTTTTTTCGACAAAAACAAAGCATCAAAACCATGTATTCTAATGAAGGGAACATGTTTATTGTGCCCAATCACAAAAAATGGAGGTTGCAACAGGAATCCAAGTTTAACCCTTTTAATGGATGAATTTTGATTTTAAGGAAAATGACAGAAAAAAAAGCTTTTCTCGCAAAACCAAAGCATCAAAATTGCGTATCCCAATGAAAAGAACATGTTTATAGTGCCCAATCATGAAAAAAGTGGAGATTGTCACAAGAGTCCAAGTTTATCCCATTTGATGATGAACATTAATTCTAAGGAAAATGGAGGAAATAAAAACTTTTCTTGCGAAGCCAAAGCATCAAAAGTGTGCATCCCAATGAGAACAATGTGTTTATTAGGCACAATCACAAAAAGAACATAGATTATCTTGAGAATCCAAGTTTGTCCCATTTGATTGATGAACATTGATTCTAAGGAAAATTATGGAAATTAAAGCGTTTCTACAAATCCAAAGCATCAAAACTATGCATCCCTATGACAAGAATGTGTTTAATGCACATAGTCACCATAAGAATGGAAATTATAACGAGAATCCAAGTTTGTCTTGCTTGATGACAAACTTTGATTCTAAGGAAAATAGTGGAAAGAAAAGCTTTTCTTGCAAAACCGAAGCACCAAAACCATGTATCCCAAAGAAAAAACATGTTTTAATGCCCAACCGTAAAAAGAATATAGATTATCACGAGAATCCAAGTTCAACCCATTTGATGGATGAACTTTGATTTTAAGAAAAATGGTGGAAATAAAAGCTTGTCTTCAGAAAGCGAAGCTTCAAAACTGTGTATCCTAATGAAAAGAACATGTTTATTGTGCCCAATCAAAAAAATAATTTACATTATCATGAGAATCTAGCTTTATCCCATTTGTTGGAAGAACATTGATTTTAAGGAAAATTATGGAAATAAAAGCTTTTCTAGCAAATCCAAAGCATCAAAACCGTGCATCCCAATGTTGCATAATCTCCATAAGAATAGAGATTATCATAAGAATCCAAGTTTGTCCCATTTGATGGACGAACTTTGATGCTAAGGAAAATGGTATAAAGAAAAGCATTTCTTGCAAAACCAAAGCATCAAAACCATGTATCCCCATAAAAAGAACATGTTTTAGTGCCAAATCGTAAAAAGAATAGAGATTATTGTAAGAATCCAAATTCATTCCATTTGATGGATGAACTTTGATTTTGAGGAAAATGGTGGAAATAAAAGCTTTACTTCCGAAACCAAAGCATGAAAACCATGTATCCCGATGAAAAGAACAAGTTTATTGTGCCCAATCATAGAAAGAATGTAGAATAGCATGAGAATCCAAGTTTGTCCCATTTGATGGATGAACATTGATTTTGAGAAAAATTATGGAAATAAAAGCCTTTCTAGCAAATCCAAAGCATCAAAACCGTGCATCCCAATGACAAGAATGTGTTTGTTATGCATAATCACCATAAGAACAGAGATTATCAGAAGAACCCAAGTTTGTCCCATTTGATGGATAAACTTTGATTCTGAGGAAAATGGTGGAAAGAAAAGCTTTTCTTGCAAAACCAAAGCATCAAAATCGTGTATCCCAATGCAAAGAACATGTTTTCGTGCCAAATCACAAAAAGAATAGAGATTATCAAGAGAATCCAAGTTTGTCCTATTTGATGGATGAACTTTGATTTTAAGGAAAATGGTGGAATTAAAAGCTTTTCTTACAAAACCAAAGCATCAAAACCGTGCATACCAATGAGCAGAATGTGCTTGTTGTGGTCAATCAACAAAAGAATAGAGATTATTACAAGAATTGAAGTTTGTCCAATTTGAGAGATGAATTTTAATTCAAAGGAAAATGGTGGAAAGAAAAGCTTTTCATATAAAGCCCAAGCTTCAAACCATGTATCCCAATAAAAAGAACATGTTTATAGTGGTTAATCACAAAAAGAATGGAGATTATGATGGGAATCAAAGTTTGTCCCTTTTGATGGATGAACTTTGATTTTAAGGAAAATGACGAAAAGAAAAGGTTTTCTTGCAAAACCAATGCATCAAAACCATGTATGCCAATGAAAAGAACCTACTTATTGTGCCCAATCACAAAAAGAATACAGATTTTCACGAGGGTTCTAGTTTGTCCTATTTGATTATGAACTTTAATGCTAAGGAAATGGTGGAAATAATAACTTTTCTTGCAAAGCCAAAGCATCCCAATAAGAAGAATGTGCTTATTATGCATAATCATAAAAAGAATGTAGATTATCCCAAGAATCCAAGTTTGCTAATTTAATGGATGAACGTTGCTTCTAAGGAAAATTATGGAAGTTAAAGCTTCTAGCAAATCCAAAGCATCAAAACTATGCATCCCAATGACAAGAATGTGTTTACTATGCACAATCAGCATAAGAATGGAGAATATCATAAGAATCCAAGCTGTCCCATTTGATGGATGAACTTTAATTCTAAGGAAAATCATGGAAAGAAAAGCTTTACTTGTAAAACCAAAGCATTGAAACTGTGTATCCCCATGAAAAAACATGTTTTAGTGCCGAATCACAAAAAGAAATAAAGATTATCATGGGAATCCAAGTTTATTCCATTTGATGGATAAACTTTAATTTTGAGGAAAATGGTGGAAATAAAAGTTTTCTTCCAAAACCAAAGCAGAAAAAATCATGTATCCCAACGAAAGAACATGTTTATATGCCCAATCACAAAAAGAATGTAGATTATCACAAGAATCCTAGTTTGTCCCATTTGATGGATGAATGTTGATTCCAAGGAAAATTATGGAAATAAAAGCTTTTCTAGCAAATCCAAAGCATCAAAACCGTTCATCCCAATGACAATTATGTGTTTATTATGCACAATCACCATAAGAATGTAGGTTATCACAGGAATCCAACTTTATCCCATTTGATGGGTAAACTTTGATTCTAAGAAAAACGGTGGAAAGAAAAGCTTTTATTACAGAACCAAAGCATCAAATCCATATATCCCAATGAAAAGAACGTGATATAGTGCTGAATCACAAAAAGGAATAGAGATTATCATGAGAAATCAAGTTCATTCCATTTGATCGATGAATTTAAATTTGAGGAAAATGGTGGAAATAAAAGCTTTTCTTCAAAAACCAAAGCATCAAAATCGTGTATCCCAATGAAAAAAACATGTTTATTTGCCCAATCGCAAAAGGAATGTAGATTATCATGAGAATCCAAGTTTGTTCGATTTGATGGATGAACATTGATTTTAAGGAAAATTATGGAAATTAAAGCATTTCTAGCAAATTCAAAGCATAAAACCGTGCATCCCCATGACAAGAATGCGTTTAATGTGCACAATCACCAAAAGAGTGGAGATTATAGCTAGAATCCAAGTTTGTCTCACTTGATGGATGAACTTTGATCTTAAGGAAAATGGTGGAAGGAAAAGCTTTTCTTGCAAAACTAAAGCCCCAAAACCATGTATCCTAAAGAAAAAACATTTTTAATGCCCAATCACAAAAAGAATAGAGATTATCATAAGAATCCAAGTTCATCCCATTTGATGGATGAACTTTGATTTAAAAGAAAATGGCAGAAATAAAAGCTTTTTTTCTGAAAGCGAAGCATCAAAATCGTATATTCCAATGAAAATAACATGTTTATTGTGCCCAATCAAAAAAATAATTTAGATTATCACAAGAATCCATGTTTATCCCGTTTGTTTGAAAAATGTTGATTTTAAGGAAAATTATAGAAATAAAAGCTTTTCTAGCAAATCCAAAGCAATAAAACCATGCATCCCAATGACAAAAATGTGTTTATTGTGCACAATTACCATAAGAATGGAGATTATGATGGGAATCCAAGTTTGTCCTTTTTGATGGATGAACCTTGATTTTATGGAAAATGACGGAAAGAAAAGCTTTTCTTGCAAAAACAAAGCATTAAAACCATGTATCCTAATGAAAAGAACATGTTTATTGTGCCCAATCACTAAAAGAATGGAGATTATAACTGGAATCCAAGTTTGTCCCTTTTGATGGATGAACTTTGATTTTAAGGGAAATGGTAGAAAAAAAAGCTTTTCTCTTAAAAGTAGCAGACCAAACCATGTATCAAATGAAAAGAACATGTTTATAGTGCCCAATCATGAAAAGAGTGCAGATTATCACAAGAGTCCAAGTTTATCCCATTTGATGATGAACATTGATTCTAAGAAAAATGGAGGAAATAAATGCTTTTCTTGCAAAGCCAAAGGATCAAAATGGTGCATCCCAATGGGAAGAATGTGCTTATTGTTTACAATCACAAAAGAACATAGATTATCCCAAGAATCCAAGTTCGTCCCATTTGATGGATAAACATTGATTCTAAGGACAATTGTGGAAATTAAAGCATTTTTAGCAAATCCAAAGCATCAAAACCGTGCATCCCCATGACAAGAATGTGTTTAATGCTCATAATCACAGCAAAAATGGAAATTATAATGACAATCCAAGTTTGTCTCACTTGATGGACAAACTTTGATTCTAAGGAAAACGGTGGGAATAAAAGCTTTTCTTGCAAAACTAAAGCACCAAAACCATGTATCCCAAAGAAAAAAACATGTTTCAATGCCCAACCACAAAAAGAAAGGAGATTATCATGAGAATCAAAGTTTGTCCTATTTAATGGATGAATTTTGATTTTAAAGAAAATGGTAGGAATAAAAGCTTGTCTTCTGAAAGTGAAGTATCAAAACCGTGTATCCCAATGAAAAGAACATGTTTATTATGCCCAATCAAAAAAAATAATCTAGATTATCACGAGAATCCAAGTTTGTCTTATTTGATGGATGAACATTGATTTTAAGGAAAATTATGGAAATTAAAGCATTTTTAGCAGATCCAAAGCGTCAAAACTGTGCATCCCTATGACAAGAATGTGTTTAATTCACACAATCACCATAAGCGTAAAGCTTATAACGAGAATCCAAGTTTGTCTCACTTGATGGATGAACTTTGATTCTAAGGAAAATGGTGTAAAGAAAAGCTTTTCTTGCAAAATCAAAGCATCAAAATCATGTATCCCCATGAAAAGAACATGTTTTAGTGCCAAATCACAAAAAGAATAGAGATTATCATAAGCATCCAAATTCGTTCCATTTGACGGATGAACCTTGATTTTGAGGAAAATGGTGGAAATAAAAGCATTTCTTCCAAAACCAAAGCATCAAAACTGTGTATCTTAATTAAAAGTAAAGGTTTATTATGCCCAATCACAAAAAGAATGTAGATTAGCATGAGAATCCCAGTTTGTCCTATTTGATGGATGGACTTTGATTTTGAGGAAAATTATGGAAATTAAAGCTTCTAGCAAATCCAAAGCATTAAAACCGTGCATCCCAATAACAAGAATGTGTTTATTATGCACAATCACCATAAGAATGGAGATCATCATGAGAATCCAAGTTCATCCCATTTGATGGATAAACTTTAATTTTAAGCAAAATGGTGGAATTAAAACCTTTTCTTGCAAAATGAAAGCATCAAAATCGTGCATACTAATGAGAAGAATGTGTTTACTACACTCAATCAACAAAAGAATAAAGATTGTTATGAGAATCAAAGTTTGTCCAATTTGAGAGATAAACTTCAATTCTAAGGAAAATAATGGAAAGAAAAGTTTTTCTTACAAAGCCAAAGCTTCAAAACCCTGTATCCCAATGAAAAAAACATGTTTATAGTGCCTAATCACAAAAAAAATAGAGATTATGATGGGAATCGAAGTTTGTCCCTTTTGATGAATTTAAATTTTTTTTTATTTTAAGGAAAATGACAGAAAGAAAAGGTTTTCTTGCAAAACCAGTACATCAAAACTGTGTATCCCAATAAAAAGAATCTACTTATATTGCCCAATCACAAAAAGAATGTCGATTTTCATAAGAGTCCTAGTTTGTCCTATTTGATGATGAACTTTGATTTTAAGGAGAATGGTGGAAATAAAAACTTTTCTTGCAAACCCAAAGCATCAAAACCGTGCATCCCAATGAGAAGAATGTGCTTATTGTGCACAATCACAAAAAGAACGTAGCTTATCCTAAGAATCCAAGTTTGTCCCATTTAATGGATGAACATTGATTCTAAGGAAATTATGGGAATTAAAGCTTCTAGCAATTCTAAAGCATCAAAATCGTGCATCCCAATGACAAGAATATGCTTATTGTGCATAATCACCATAAGAATGGAGATCATCATGAGAATCTATGTTTGCCTTATTTGATGGATGAATTTTGATTCTAGGGAAAATGATGGAAAGAGAAGCTTTTATTGTAGAACTAGAGCACCAAAACCATGTATCCCAAAGAAAAGAACATGTTTTCATGCCAAATCACAAAAAGAATAAAGATTATCATGAGAATCCAAGTTCATCCCATTTGGCGGACAAACTTTGATTTTAAGAAAAATAGTGGAAATAAAAGCTTTTCCTTTAAAACAGAAGTATCAAAACTGTGTATCCCAATGAAAAAAAGAGGTTCATTGTGCCTAATCATAAAAAGAATTTAGATTTTCACAGAAACCTAAGTTTATCCCATTTCTTGGATGAACGTTGATTTTAAGGAAAACTATGGAAATAAAAGCTTTTCTAGCAAATCCAAAGCATCAAAACTGTGTATCCCAATAACAAGAATGTATTTACTGTGCACAATCACCATAAGAATGGAGAATATCACAAGAATCCAAGCTATCCCATTTGATGGACGAACTTTGGTTCTAAGGAAAATGGTGGAAAGAAAAAGCTTTTCTTGGAAAACCAAAGCATTAAAACCGTGTATCCCAATGAAAAGAACATGTTTTAGTGCCGAATCACAAAAAGAATAGAGATTATCATGAGAATCCAAGTTCATCCCATTTGATGGATGAACTTTGATTTCTGGGAAAATAGTGGAAATAAAAGCTTTTCTTCCAAAACCAAAGCAGAAAAAATCGTGTATCTAGACAAACGAACATGCTTATTTCCCCAATCACTAAATGAATATAGATATCATGAGAATCCAAGTTTGTCCCATTGGATGGGAGAATGTTGATTCTAAGGAAAATTATGGAAATAAAAGCTTTTCTGCCAAATCTAAAGCATCAAAACCGTTTATCCCAATGACAAGAATGTGTTTATTGCGCACAATCGCCATAAGAATGGAGATTATCATGAGAATTTAAGTTTGTCCTATTTGATGGGCGAACTTTGATTATAAGGAAAACAGTCAAAAGAAAATCATTTCTTGTAAAACCAAAGCATCAGATCCTTGTATCCCAATGAAAAGAACATGATTTAGTGCCAAATCACAAAAAAAATAGAGATTACCATGAGAATCCGAGTTCATTCCATTTGATGGATGAACTTTGATTTTGAGGAAAATGGTGGAAATAAAAGCTTTTATTCCAAAACCAAAGCATTAAAACCATATATCTCGATGAAAAGAACAAGTTTGTTTTCCCAATCACAAAAAGAATATAGATTATCACAAGAATCCAAGTTTGTCCCATTTGTTGGATGAACGTTGATTTCAAGGAAAATTATGGAAATTAAAGCATTTCTAGCAAATCCAAAGAGTCAAAACCGTGCATCCCCATGACAAGAATGTGGTTAATGTACACAATCACCATAAGAGTGGAGATTATAACGAGAATCCAAGTTTGTCTCACTTGATGGACGAACTTTAATTTTAAGGAAAATAGTGGAAAGAAAAGCTTTTCTTGCAAAACCAAAACACCAAAACCATGTATTCCAAAGAAGAAAACATGTTTTAATGCCTAGTCACAAAAAGAATAGAGATCATCACGAGAAATCAAGTTCATCCATTTGATGGATGAACTTTGATTTTAAGGAAAATAGAGGAAATAAAAGCTTTTCTTTCAAAAGCAAAGCATCAAAATAGTATATCCTAACGAAAAGAACATGTTTATTGTGCCTAATCAAGAAAATAATTTAGATTATCATGAAAATCTAGGTATATTCCATTTATTGGAAGAATATTGATTTTAAGGAAAATTATGGATATAAAAACTTTTCTAGCAAATCCAAAGCATCAAAACCGTGCATCCCAATGACAGGAATGTGTTTATTGTGCACAATCACCATAAGAATAGAGATTATGATGGGAGGCCAAGTTTGTCCTTTTTGATGGATGAACTTTGATTTTATGGAAAATGATGGAAAAAAAGCTTTTCTTGCATAAACAAAGCATCAAAACCATGTATCCTAATGAAAAGAACATGTTTATTGTGCCCAATCATTAAAAGAATGGAGATTATAACGGGAATCCAAGTTTGTCCCTTTTGATGGATGAACTTTGATTTTAAGGAAAATCATAGAAAGAAAAGCTTTTCTCACAAAACCAAAGCATCAAAACCGTGTATCCCAATGAAAAGAACATGTTTATAGTGTCCAATCATGAAAAGAGTGCAGATTATCACAAGAGTCCAAATTTATCCCATTTGATGATGAACATTGATTCTAAGGAAAATGGAGGAAATAAAAGCTTTTCTTGCAAAGCCAAAGCATCAAAATGGTGCACCGTAATGAGAAGAATGTGTTTATTATGCACAATCACAAAAATAATGTAGATTATCTTGAGAATCTAAGTTTGTCCCATTTGATGGATGAACGTTAACTCTAAGGAAAATTATGGAAATTAAAGCATTTCTAGCAAATCCAAGGCATCAAAACCGTGCATCACTATGAAAGAATGTGTTTAATGCACACAATCACCGTAAGAATGGAAATTATAATGAGAATCCAAGTTTGTCTCACTTGATGACCAACTTTGATTCTAGGGAAAACGGTGGAAAGAAAAGCTTTTCTTGCAAAACCAAAGCATCAAAACCATGTATCCTAAAGAAAAAAATGTTTTAATGCCCAACCACAAAAAGAATAAAGATTATCATGAGAATCCAAGTTCATCCCATTTGATGGATACACTTTGATTTTAAGGAAAATGGTGGGAATAAAAGCTTGTCTTCCAGAAGTGAAGCATCAAAACCATGTATCCCAATGAAAAGAATATGTTTATTATGCCCAATCAAAAAAATTAATTTAGATTATCATGAGAATCCAAGTTTATCCCATTTGTTGGAAGAAC
>JAQSVH010011609.1:0-11837 GCA_029448705.1 Adansonia digitata | reverse complement strand
ATTCAACAAATTCCAAAGCTTATAGAGTGTTTAATAAGAGAACTTTAGTTGTTGAAGAGTTAATACATGTTATATTTTATAAAGCTAAGTCAACCTTGAGAAAGGTGTCTTTTGATAATGATAACGTAGAGATTTACCAAGAACAAACATCACATAAGGAGCACGGACAAGCAATGCAAAATCAAGAAGATCCAAAAGAGGAAGAACTACATGAGCCAACTCTAGTAGAAATGGAAAGAAATCATCCTAGAGAGTTGACTTATGTCAAAGAAGGTGAGATAATTGGTGATTCTCGGCAAGGGGTCAGAACTAGATCATCCCTTAGAAATACATGCAATTTTGTAGCCTTTCTTTCAAAAATTAAACCCAAGAATTTAGATAAGGCTTTAAAAGATGATAATTGGATCATGGCAATTGAAGAAGAGTTAAAATAATTTGAAAGAAGTCAAGTATGGAATTTAGTTGAGAAACCTACTAATTATCCCATTGTAGGTACTAAATAGGTTTTTAAGAACAAACTTGATGAGAATGGAACAATAATTAGGAATAAGGCTAGATTAGTAGCTAAAGGATATAGTCAAGAATAAGGGAATTGATTATGATGAAACTTATGCCCATATAGCTAGATTAGAGGCCATTAGAATACTACTAGATTTTGCATGTTTCAACAATTTCAAGTTATATCAAATGGATGTCAAAAGTGCTTTTTTAAATGGCTTCATTAATGAGGAAGTTTATGTTGAGCAACCTCTTGGTTTTGAAAATCCTTATTTTCTCGATCATGTTTTTAAACTTTCAAAAGCTTTATATGGACTAAAGCAAGCACCTTGGGCATGGTATGAAAGACTCTTAAAATTTTTAATTGAAAAAGGTTTCAATAGAGGCAATGTTGACAAAACTCTATTTATAAAAGTAAAAACAAGGACATTTCAGTGATTCAAGTTTATATTGATGATATTATCTTTGGTGCTACTAATGAATCTCTTTATCAAGAATTTTCTAAGTTAATGCAAGGTGAGTTTAAGATGAGCATGATGCGAGAATTAACATTCTTCTTGGGGTTACAAATTAAACAAACTAAAGATGGCATCTTCATCAATCAAGTGAAGTACACTAAGGAATTATTCAAGAGGTTCAAAATGGATAAAACAAAGCCTTGTTGGTCTGTGATAGTTTTATTACTATATCTTACCACAAGTAGACCCGACATAATGTTTAGTGTATGCCTATGTGCTAGATATCAATCATCACCGTGAGAGTCACATCTAATTGCTGTGAAAAGAATCTTAGATATCTTAGAGATGCTCCAAATCTAGGCTTATGGTATCCAAAAGAATCATCCCTTGTCTTACATGCTTATTTCGATGCAGATTTTGGTGGATGTAAAATTGATAGGAAATGCACTTTCGGTACATGTCAATTTCTTGGAAATATGCTCATATCATGGTTTTCCAAGAAACAAAATAGTGTTGCTTTATCAATAACTAAAGTAGAATACATATCTGCGAGAAGTTATTATGCCTAAATTTTATGGATAAAACAACAAATGGAGGATTTTGGCATTATCATGGATCATATTCCAATTAAATGTGAGAATAATAGTGCCATTTGTCTCACCAAAAATCCAATCCAACACTCTAGAACCAAGGCAATAGAAATTAGACATCATTTTATTAGAGATCAATGTTCAAAAAGGTGATATAATGCTTGAATTCATTGATGCCTTGTATCAATTAGCTACTATTTTCATTAAAACCACTTGACAAGCATATATTTTGCACAATTTGAAGAGAAATTGGCTTAATGAATGCACTAAAAAATTCATGGCTTGATCCAATCCTGATACTTTGCCTCAATATTGTTTGCATCATGCTTAGTTTAATGAAACTAGTTTTACGCACTTAGTTGACAATGTTCATTTGTTATGACATTCTTGGATAATTTTGTTAGATCTTGATTAAATTTTGAATTATCCATGCAAAATGATCTTGATTTTGGTCCAATTTGTATTTTCAAATGTTTTTCAAAGGATAATTAGGCCAAAAATACATCAATTTAATATCACCTTATTGGAAATGACCCTACATTAGGCCATCTATATCGATCCCTGTACATTTTTCTTCCATGTATCGAGACTTGTTTCCATGTATCGACATAAACCCAGACTTGTTCATTGCATCAATACTTGCCTCTTCTGTATTGATACACTGTATCGATACCTCTTAGCGTGTATTGATACACAGAAATTTGATCTAAGTCTTAAGACCCAGTTCCTTGTATCAATACAAAACCTAGAAATGTTCTTTGTATCAATACTTACTGTTCATTTAGAACCCCGTGCGCACAATCTTATCATTCAAATGCACTGTTCATCTCTATCTCACAAAAGCCTCTCTCTCACTCAATCTTCAAATCTTCAAAACTCATCACTAACATCCTTTATCTCTGAATTGATTGTTCCATAATGCAATTTCCCTTATCATATTTACCTAAAACCATTTCAAAATCACTCACCATCATCTAAAACATAAAAAATTCAAAACTCCCCATCACCCTAACCCTCACCATTTCCCTCTCTAAATCCATCACTTTTGTCCAAATTTTTTCCCAAAATTCAACTCTTTTTCCATTCCTAAACTTTTCCACACTTTGTTTGTGCGATTGATTACAGATTTATTCACTACATTCCATCAATTGCAAATGAATTTAGTGCCACCACTGTTTGACTATTTTCCCCAACCAATGTTTTACCTGCTCAACTTGTTCCTTCACTACCTACTCGACAAAAGTCCTTAAACACAACCATGGCTCCCAAAACAAAACAAACAACACATCATCAAGGTCCCATTATCTATGCCTCCATCTCTTTCACTCGTTAACCACCTTTAGCCCAAAATTAGTTCTTTGACTTATGTTTCTGTGATGCATGAGCTCATAAGTGTTTCACCACCATTTACGCTCGGATGCCCATCCAACAATGTTGAGTCATTGACTTTTCTTTTCTTTGGCCCATTAATTATCCTTACCTTTAGATTTTTGAAACTTTTGGATGGACCAAAATTCTTTCTTTAAATGTTTTGATTCACGAAAATCTTATCTGTGCATTTTTTAGCAGTGCCTCTCTCATTATTGATGACCATGATAATGTCATTTCTATTCGGTCTTATCTTTTATGATAAGATCTCCTCGTCAATTAGCTTTTCTCGCATTTGCCTTTGATTTTTTGAATGAAGGTGTCATCTGTGAAGGCTCAGCTCCTGTTGCATTGCGCACTCTAAAAACCAAAGCAACGCTCATTCCTCTAATCGATCGCTCGCTCCATCTTATCATCTCACATGTGCTTCGTTCATACAAAACCAAACATACCTTGATTAGCGATGTGGACTATTAGTGGCTTTATATGATTCAATTCAACAAACATCTAAATTTAGCCTATTTAATATTTGTGGACCTTGTTCTTTGTGTTTATGGTTGTCATAGTCTTCTCCATGGCATGGCCTTGAGTTACTACTTCGACACCTAAGGTATCGATCTTTCATGTGACCTCAAAGTTATGGTAACCACCTACCGCTATATTAGTCGCAAATCCATAGGACTTGCCGAATATGAAATTCAAGGTGCTGACTTTATTCCCAAGGCTCATCGACAACCATCATATCAGTAATTAGATGTTCCCACCCCGATGATCATGATGAAATGAAGCATGATGAGCTTCCCCCACTTCTGGCTCCCGTTACCTCATCTTCCGTACCTATGGACATTTCCACTATATTCACTTCTATTATGGGCCATTTTGATGCATGGGAGGGATGATTTGCCCATCGCTTTGACACCATTGATGCTGGTCTCTTTACTCTCGAGCATAGTCATCGAGCTTTAATAGAGCAATTCCATGCTTTTTCGGTTGCTTTTACTCATGCATCTCTACCTACTTCTCTACTTATTGAGGATCCTTCAGCCGATGACATCTACTCAAATTAGGTGCATTTATTAATTTTTTACTTTGTCAGACTTTATGGTTTTAGGATTATCTGTTACTCTATCTTTTTCATTGCCTTGAACATCTTTTGCTTGCTTTATTAATTTTATCTTATCCTAAACTGAGTTTACCTTTGCTTTACCTACTTATACTTGAATTCTGTTTTGATATAACAAAAAAGGGGAGAAATGTCTTAAATTTGCAATGTGTTGCTATATATGCTTTCATGAATTTATTATGCATATGGTAGAACCCAAATTACATGTTGATATTGAACATAAGCTTGATTTTTCTAATCTTAGGCAATATTAAAAATCGAGTTACTTAAAATAAAATTTCTGAAAACCATTGCTTTATTAAGGGGGAGTTATTTTTCATTAATCTCAAATACAAGCAAATTTATCTTAAGTTTTCTTATATCAAAAAGAGGAAGATTGTTAACCTTGATTTTGGTTTTGATATAACAAACAACTTAAGTTAAATTAATACTTAACTTGGTATTTTTATTGAATTGAAAAGCATCTTGAAAAATACTAAGTTTGCAATTTGTCAAAAATTATATGCTTTAAAAAGTATATTTATACTTAGAAAAATTTTTTAGATTTGTTTGATTCAACAAAAATCATTTCACAAATGTTTTTGAAGGTTGGTATCGATACAAAGAACAAATGTATCGATACTATGCTTAAAAACCCTCAAATGTGTTGATACAAGAGTGAATGTATCGATATAGGCTACTTAGTATCCATACTCACCCTATGTGTATTGGTACATGGCTTAGCAGTAGCCAAGATTTAGGTGAAACCCTCAAATGTATCGGTACAAGTGTGTATGTATTGATATAGGCTGCTTAGTATCGATACTCACCCTATATGTATTGATACAAGGCTTGGCAGTAGCCAAGGTTGGGCTAAAACCCTCAAATATATAGATACAATGGTATCTATATCGATACTCAGGTCCCTTTATCTATACAAGTTGTAACAGTCACTTTTTAATTTTTCTAGTGATACTATTGATATTGTATGATAGTGTAACACCGGATTGAACGAAAACAAGCATTTATGAAGGCTACAATGGCTCTCCAACCACCACATTAAATGCCTAATGTCTATAAATCAATTTCCAGCTATAAATGGAGGTTTCAAATAGCTGAAGAAATAGAGATACAGATTTCATTGAATCATTGAACAACAAAAGCTTAAAATCATCAAATTCTTTATTTCCACTTATATCAAATATATAATCTTCAAGCCTATTTGTATCTCATTCATCTTGTACTTAAATTCCAACAAACATCTACTTGCTAGAGGTTCAATTTGTTTGCAAAATACTTTTTTCATATCACAAAAAGGGCTATGTGATAGTGAGTAAAAATATTTGAGAGTGAGTTATAATTCTCAAAGGAATTGAAAGGTTCTATCTAAGCCTTAAAAGATAGTAGTGTAAGGTTATATCTTAGCCTTAAAGGTAACAATTTTCTTAGTGAATTGTGGGAATCACCTTGGTAAGAAAGTACCAAGAAGAGAGGACGTAGGTGCGAAATTAAAGGATTGAACCTCTGTACATTGATTGTTCATTTTTCTCTTCCTTATCTTATTTTTAATTTTCAATTTACTTTAAATTTATCAAGTTCTTATAGAACCAATTCACCCCCTCTTAGTTCAATCTCTCCTTTAAAGCTAACGGAAAATGCGAAAAGAAGCTTTATTTTAGCAAAACTAAAGCATCAATATCATGTATCCCAATGTGGAAAACATGTTTATCATATCCAATCTCAAAAAGAATAGGATTATTACGAGAATCCTTGTTTGTCTCATTTGATGGATGAACCTTAACTTTAATGAAAATGGTGGAAAGAAAAGCCTTGCATTGGAAACCAAAGCATCAGTATAATAATCCTAGTAAGGAAAATATGTCTGTTGTGGTGCCCAATCAAAAAAAGAGTAGAAATTATTATGAGAATCCATGTTTGCTTCATTTTATGGATGAACTTTGATTCTAAGAAAAATGGTGGAAAAAAAGCTTATCATGTCAAATCAAAGCGTCAATATCGCGCATTCCAAAAAGGAAAAAATGTTTATGTTGGCCAATCACAGAAGGATTGGTGATTATTACAGAATCTAGGTTTATGTCATTTGATAGATGAACTTTAACTTTATGTAAAATGTGCAAAGAAAAGCTTCTTGTATCCAAATTAGGAAAACATGTTTATGATGCCATCATAGAAAGAATAGAGATTATTATAAGAATCCATGTATGTCTTATTTGATGGATGAACCTCGATTCTAAGGAAAATGTTGGAAAAAAATTTCATGCAAAACCAAAGCCTCAATAACATGTATCCCAATAAGAAGAATATGTTTATAGAGCCTAATCACAAAAAGTATGGAAATAATTATTGGAATCCATTTTGTCTTATTTGATGGATGAACTTTGATTCTAAGGAAAGTGGTGGAAAGACAAGCTTTTAATGTGAGACCAAAGCATCAATATTATGGATCCCAAAAAAAATAACGTGTTTATAGGCCCAATAAAAAAAAGGATGAAGATTATTTCAAGAATCTATATTTGTCTCATTTGATGGATGAACTTTGATTCTAAGAAAAATAGTGGAAAGAAAAACTTTTAATTTGAAAGTAAACATCAACATCATGTATCCTAATGAGGAAAACGTGTTTATGGTGCCCAATTACGAAAAAAATGGAGATTATTACGAGAATCAATGTTTTCCTCCTTTTATGGATGAATATTGATTCCATTGAAAATGGAGGAAAAAATATCTTTTCTTGTGAAAACAAATTATTTGTTAGACCTTTTAGTGGTGAATGAAATCAAGAGAGGGTGAATTGATTTCTCAAAATTTTAGTAAATTAAAACTCTGATAAATAAAATTGAGAAATCTAAACAATAAACTTTAGAGTGCAAGTTAGTGAATAGAAATAAATAATTAAAGACAAAGGAAAGAGAAGCAAACTCAAAGATTTAGAGAGGTTCAGCCTCAATCGCCTACGTCTTCTACCTCAGCCTCACTTACCTCAGATTTCCATAATTCACTAACTTGAATTGTCTACCTTTCAAGGACAAGGTATAACCTTTACACTCTCTATCTTTCAAGGCTAAGATAGAAACATCTACCCCTTATCTTTTGTGGCTATGTTAAAACCCTCTCTTACTACTTTCGAAGGCTAAGTAGAAACCTTCTCTACTTTTGAATGGCTGAGTAGGAACCTCCTTTTTTTGTAAGGATTTGAGTGTAAACAAATAAAGGTTAGGTGTTTTCAAGAATTTTAGCTTAAGAGAAATATGTATCTAAAGAAACAAAATGTAGAATACAAAAATATAATTCTTAAAGGAATTGAAAGGTTTTGTCTAATCCTTAAAAGATAGTAGTGTAAGGTTATACCTTAGCCTTAAAAGTAACAATTTTCTTAGTGAATTATGGGAATCACCGTGGTAAGAAAGTACCAAGAAGAGAGGACGTAGGTGCAAAATTAAAGGATCGAATCTTTATATAGTGATTGTTGGTTTTTCTCTTCCTTATCATATTTTTAATTTTCAATTTACTTTAAATTTATCAAGTTTTTATAAAACCAATTCACCCACCTCTTTGTTCAATCTCTCATTTGAAGCTAACAGAAAATGTGGAAAAAAGCTTTATTTTAGCAAAACTAAAGCATTATTACAATGTATCCCAATGTAGAAAACATGTTTATCATGCCGAATCACAAAAAGAATAGGGATTGTTACAAGAATCCTTGTTTGTCTCATTTGGTGGATAAACCTTAACTCTAAGGAAAATGGTGGAAAAAAAAGCCTTGGATTGGAAACCAAAGCGTCAGTATAATTATCCTAGTAAGGAAAATGTGTTTATTATGGTGCCCAATAAAAAAAAGTAGAAATTATTATGAGAATCTATGTTTGATTCATTTTATGGATGAACTTTGATTCTAAGAAAAATGGTAGAAAGAAAGGCTTCTCGTGTGAAATCAAAGCATCAATATTATGTATTCCAATATGGAAAACATGTTTATGGTGCCCAATCACAGAAGGATTAGAGATTATTACAAGAATCCAGGTTTATGTCATTTGATAGATGAGCTTTAATTTTATGTAAAATGTGCAAAGAGAAGCTTCTTGTATCCTATTAGGAAAATGTGTTTATGATGCCCTCATAGAAAGAATATAGAATATTATAAGAATCCATGTATGTTTCATTTGATGGATGAACCTTGATTCTAAGGAAAATGTTGGAAAAAAACTTCACGCAAAACCAAAGCCTTAATAACATGTATTCTAATGAGAAGAATATGTTTATAAAGCCTAATCACAAAAAGTATGGAAATTATTATTGGAATCTATTTTGTCTTATTTGATGGACGAACTTTGATTTTACGAAAAGTGATGGAAAGAAAAGCTTTTAATGTGAAACCAAAGCATCAATATTGTGGATCCCAAAAAGAATAACGTGTTTATAGTCCCAATCACAAAAAGGATAGAGATTATTCTGAGAATCCATGTTTTTCTAATTTGATGGATGAACTTTGATTCTAAGAAAAATAGTGGAACAAAAAACTTTTAATGTGAAGGCAAAGCATCAACATCATCTATCTTAATGAGGAGAACGTGTTTATGGTGCCTAATTACGAAAAGAGTGGAGATTATTACGAGAATCCAAGTTCTCCTTATTTTATGGATGAATATTGATTCCATTAAAAATAGAGGAAAAAAATCTTTTCATGTGAAACCAAATTATTTGTTTGGCCTTTTAGTGGTGAATGAAATCAAGAGGGGGTGAATTGGTTTCTTAAAATTTTAGTAAATTAAAACTCTGATAAATAAAATTGAGAAATCTAAACAATAAACTTTAGAGTGCAAGTTAATGAATAGAAATAAACAATTAAAGACAAGGGAAAGAGAAGCAAACTCAATGATTTAGAGAGGTTCAGCCTCAATTGCCTACGTCCTCTACCTCAGCCTTACTTGCCTCAAATTTCTATAATTCACTAACTTGAATTGTCTACCTTTCAAGGACAAGGTATAACCTTTACACTCTCTATCTTTCAAGGCTAACATAAAAACATCTACCCCCTATCTTTTGTGGCTAAGGTAGAATCCTCTCTCACTACTTTTGAAGGCTAAATAGAAACTTTCTCTACTTCTGAATGGCTGAGTAAGAATCTCCCTTTTTTGTAAGGATTTGAGTGTAAACAATTAAAACCTCTAAAGGTTAGGTGTTTACAAGAATTTTGGCTTAAGAGAAATATGTATCTAAAGATACAAAATGAAGAATACAAAAATATAATTCTCAAAGGAGTTAAAAGGTTCTATCTAAGCCTTAAAAGATAGTAGTATAAGGTTATCCCTTAGCCTTAAAGGTAACAATTTTCTTAGTGAATTGTAGGAATCACCTTGGTAAGAAAATACCAAGAAGAGAGAACATAAGTGCGAAATTAAAAGACCGAACCTCTATACATTGATTGTTGGTTTTTCTTTTTCTTATCTTATTTTTAATTTTCAATTTACTTTAAATATATCAAGTTTTTATAGAACCAATTCACCCCCTCTTGGTTTAATCGTTCCTTTGAAGCTAATAGAAAATGTGGAAAAAAGCTTTATTTTAGCAAAACTAAAGCATCAATATCATGTATCCCAATGTGGAAAACATGTTTATCATGCTCAATCACAAAAAAAATAGGGATTATTATGAGAATATTTGTTTGTCTCATTTGATGGATGGACCTCAACTCTAAGGAAAATACCAAGAAGGTTATCCCTTAGCCTTAAAGGTAACAATTTTCTTAGTGAATTGTAGGAATCACCTTGGTAAAAAAATACCAAGAATAGAGAACATAGGTGTGAAATTAAAGGACCAAACCTCTATACATTGATTGTTGGTTTTTCTCTTTCTTATCTTATTTTTAATTTTCTATTTACTTTAAATTTATCAAGTTTTTATAGAACCAATTCACCCCCTCTTGGTTTAATCTTTCCTTTGAAGCTAACAGAAAATGTGAAAAAAAAAGCTTTATTTTAGCAAAACTAAAGCATCAATATCATGTATCCCAATGTGGAAAACATGTTTATCATGCCCAATCACAAAAAAAATAGGGATTATTATGAGAATATTTGTTTGTCTCATTTGATGGATGGACCTTAACTCTAAGGAAAATGGTAGAAAGAAAAGCCTTGCATTGGAAACCAAAGCGTCAGTATAATTATCCTAGTAAGGAAAAATGTGTTTATTGTGGTGCCTAATCAAAAAAGGAGTAGAAATTATTATGAGAATCCTTGTTTGCTTCATTTTATGGATGAACTTTGATTCTAAGAAAAATGGTGGAAAGAAAAGCTTTTCGTGTAAAATCAAAGCATCAATGTCGTGCATTCCAATAAGAAAAAAATGTTTATGGTGCCCAATCACAAAAAGATTGGCGATTATTATGTAATTTGATAGATGAACTTTAATTTTATGTAAAATGTGCAATGAAAAGCTTCTTGTATCCTAATTAGGAAAATGTGTTTATGATGCCCTCATAGAAAGAATAGAGATTATTATAAGAACCCATGTATGTCTCATTTGATGGATGAACCTCGATTCTAAGGAAAATGTTGGAAAAAAATTTCATGCAAAACCAAAGCCACAATAACGTGTATCCTAATGAGAAGAATATGTTTATAGAGCCCAATCACAAAAAGTACAAAAATTATTATTGGAATTGATTTTGTCTTATTTGATGGACGAATTTTGATTCTAAGGAAAGTGGTGGAAAGAAAAGCTTTTAATGTGAAACCAAAGCATCAATATTATGGATCCCAAAAAGAATAACGTGTTTATAGGCCCAATCACAAAAAGGATGTAGATTATTCTGAGAATCCATGTTTATCTTATTTGATGGATGAACTTTGATTCTAGGAAAAATAGTGGAAAGAAAAACTTTTAATGTGAAGGCAAAGCATCAAGATCATGTATCCTAATGAGGAGAACGTGTTTATGGTGCCCAATAATGAAAAGAGTGGACATTATTATGAGAATCCATGTTTTTTTCATTTTATGGACGAATATTGATTCCATTGAAAATGGAGGAAAAAAATCTTTTCATGTGAAACCAAATTATTTTTTAGGCCTTTTAGTGGTCAATGGAATCAAGAGGGGCTGAATTAGTTTCTCAAAATTTTAGTAAATTAAAACTCTGATAAATAAAATTGAGAAATCTAAACAATAAACTTTAGAGTGTAAGTTAGTGAATAGAAATAAACAATTAAAGACAAGGGATAGAGAAGCAAACTCAAAGATTTAGAGAGGGTCAGCCTCAATTGCCTATGTCCTCTACCTCAGCCTTAGGTGCCTCAAATTTCCATAATTCACTAACTTGAATTGTCTACCTTTCAAGGACAAGGTATAACCTTTACACTCTCTATTTTTCAAGGCTAAGATAGAAACATCTACCCTCTATCTTTTGTGGCTAAGGTAGAGCCCTCTCTCACTACTTTTGAAAGCTGAGTAGAAACCTTCTCTACTTTTGAATGGCTGAGTAAGAACCTCCCCTTTTTGTAAGGATTTGAGTGTAAACAAATAAAACCTCTAAATGTTAAGTGTTTACAAGAATTTTGGCTTAAAAGAAATATGTGTCTAAAGATACAAAATGAAGAATACAAAAATAGGAAGACTTAATCCTATACAAAGATAAACTACTTAGTGAAAATGATGGAAAAGTTGAAAGATTTGACTTTAAGCATAATTTTCTTGGTTCTTCTTCTTGTTGAAGGTTGTTAGAGTGGTTTACTGTTGGGATATATGCCCTAAAGCATATGATGTAACAAACATTATTTATTTTGAATAAATAATTTGATTTATATT
>JAQSVH010011608.1:0-33555 GCA_029448705.1 Adansonia digitata | reverse complement strand
TATTTTCATATCACTTTCAAACCACCAAAAAAAACTTTAAAAACCCTTTTTTCTTTCATTTACACTCTTCAATCATCTCGTCATTTATATCATAGCCCTCAAGCTCTTTATTTTCATTCCTTTTTTGGTAACTAATAGCAAAAGATGAGAAAAAAGTGAGCTAGAATTCTAAATATCTTTATGTTTAACATCTCAAGCTAGGTTTCTAAGCCTTTGGGTATATTTCTTACTCATCCTCTATTTATTTACTTTCTTTTTGCATTTATATCATTTTAAGAAGCCAAAATCCACGTGACCATGACATATTCCTAGGAAGACCGATGTATTTCATGGCTTCGTTTATGGTAGGCTTAGGATTTTTTATGCCATATTAACTCTTTTTAACATGTTTTTCTATTCTCACATGCTTGGCTTGGCTTAAAATCATGTTTTAAATGCTGTCTGAAAATTCCAACAAGTTTTACTTTGCTTAAACATGTTCATATCATCTTTCATGTCATGATTCTTGGTACCACTCATGAAGCTAACATCCTCATGCATTTTTTTGCTCATTCATTTGCATTTTTTTTTATTTTTTCCATGTTAAAATGTCATCTTTGTTTGTCAAAATATGATATACATTTTATTTTCATGTATGTCACATTTAGTTGATAACATGTTTGTTAAGATTTTTGCTTGTTTGATGTAAAAGATATTATTTTCAAAAAAACCCCTAAGTCAATTTCATATTACCTCTAATAAATGAAGATTTACATGGATTTAATGTTTTCATTAATTGGTCCTCTAATCTTGTAGAAAAATCGAGCTTTCTATTTCTGGATTCATAGTTAAATGAGGGTAAATATTTTGTTTTTAAAATAAAATAGCCTTTTTGCTTGTTTTAAAGTGTTTATGCCTTCTTGATTTTTAGGTCTAATACCTTTACTAGTGACTTTGGTTAATAGGCTGCTCCATCGTCTCATATTACTCCAAGGTTATGTGAATGAGTTAGTGAAGCCATTGTCATTGACCCTCTTTGTTACAGACATTTGGATGTCCATAACCCAAGCCTAATCCTAAAAAACCCAAAAATAAAAAAGGCTCCCCTGTTTTGCTCTGGCAGCATTATAATCATGCCTTGAAAAGTCATTTTCGAGCCATAAAATATTTGTTTTGGAATTTCATGATATTTTTCCCTTAAAGGCATTGAATTACTTTTTGAAGGTGTCTCGTTTGCCCTCGAATCATTCCAGATGAGAAATTTTTTATTTTTTAAACTTTTACTGTCTAAAACCTCTAAAATCAACGATTTACATTCTATTTCGACCATTTTAGCCCACCAGATTATATTTTGGATTTTTAAAATATTTGCTCTGAAACATTCATGAAATTCTTTTCCAAAAAGGTATCATTTGCAATTTACTGATTCCAAATGAGGCCGGGGTGATTTTTCAAAGTTTGTTACATCCTTTCCCTTGCACATGTTGCCAATGCTAAAAAGCAAACCCAACTTTAAAATTTAATTCAGCCTAGAATGAGATTTTTTGGTAGTTTTGGATATTTATATATTAATTCTTGTCGAGTTACCTTTCTAACAGTACCTCGTTTACCTCCTAAAACCTTCGAATGAACTTGAACAAATTTGAGAAGGGTGACAACGCAATGCTGTCCACCATTTTTGGATTTAAAAATTAGACTAATTTCCCGAATTACTTTTTTGAGACCTTTGAATGTCTTGAAGTACATCCGATTAATTCGCCATGAAGTTAAACATCACAAAATAGGTTCCACAAGGCTTGAATCAAGGCTAGTCAAAAATTAATTTTATTTTTTATTTGAATTATTGATTTTAATTTTAAAATGTCTATTTTCATTAAAAAAATTCCTTTTTTAAAAATTCCTTAAAATTTTGTCCTTGGGGATATTCCAACCCCATCGTTTGAAAGGATACTCCAACCCTGCTTTTACAAACTTAATTCAAATTGTAAAAATTACTAAAATTTTCACCATTGAGGATACTCTAACCCCATTTTCTAAGGTGATACTCCAACCTTATTTTTTAAACTTCATTCAAAATTTGAATTCTCTCTCTCGAATTTCTCGAAGCTTGTCAATCAAAAACTTTTTTTTATGCCTTAAGCGACCACCAAATCCACACGCATCTCAACATTGTCATTCTGGTTATTCCTCAATAATTAAAGATAATTACAAGATACACTTTAATCGTCCCTTTTTTTATGTTTATTTTTTTTGTAGTATTTACTATATTCATTTATGTCTTACTAGCATGTTTATTTTTGTGGTGTCCATTCTGCATTCATATTTCTAAATTATTTTCAAATATTACAAGGCAATGTTCCGTGTCAATATCTCTCTAGTGCTTGACACGGAATATTTGATTTCAAAAATTAAATTCGAAGGTCATTTTTTTAGTCAAAAATCTCGATGTTCCCTACTATCTTCAAAGCATATACAAGATTTAAATTTTCTTTAAAACTCATGTTTACTTATTTATACAAAATTTAAGTATTAAAAAGGGATTATATCAAAATAATGACAAGTTAAAACAAAAAAATCGAAACTAAGTTATGACATAGCTAAAAGATACTGATTTTGAACATCATAGGAATGTTCATACTTCCCCTTGTGTAACCAACTCCTGAACCCAACTAATGAATCTCTTGGACTATGTAGACCTTAGAATTAATGTTTCAAGTTTCATAACTAGGAATATAGATTTTAATAGGCATTTGGTGGCGACTCTGAGTCTTTTGCCACTTCTTGCGGCCATTCAAGACCAGTTGAATGACCAATTTGTTTGATGGTTTTCCCTAACACTCACCTCATTGTGCCTAATCGAATCCTAATTAAAGGATAACCTAAAAGTGCACTTTTAAGTAGTGCACATTACCATCCAAGTGATTTTGGTGTTTTGTCATGGCACACTACGACAACTGGTCTCTTGACCTTTTCCAAGTTAAATTTTCATGCTTAGATGACTTTGTTTTTGTCTGAGGCATTTTAAGCTTTGGAACTTTAGATTGTCATAGCACTTTTAGGGACTTTATGTTTAACCAACCATCATTATCTTTATTTCTTTCTTGTAACAAATGTTTGACCCTATTTCCTTAGAGATCCTCCATTATACTTACGCATGAAGATAGTTTGGTGGAATCAAAAGAGCTAAACTTTATAATCATATCCAAGAAATTAGAATGAGGATTATAGTGATTGATTCTATATTTGACAACATCATTTCTTCCTCAAATTTGTTTTTTCCCTCTTTAAGCTCTATATTTTGTCTTTCAAGACAAATCACTTCTCCAAGGGGTGGCTAACCAATCGATGATACCTGTAATAATTAGGATCATCAATTTTATTAGCTTCTTTAGGCTGCTTCATCTCTGGCAACTAAATCATTTTTGTTTTAAGAAGTTCTTCCAATATGCTAGCAACATCAGAATCAGGAAAAAGGTACTTCTTTTCTTGTATTTCCTTTGAAATGAGTTTAGCTTTACCTTTGTACATATATGGAAGAGATGCGCATCCAATCTTTGTTTGTCTATTAGTTTCGTTTCTTTTCAGCATAGGATAAAGCAGTTTGGTAGCTCGCAAGGCTCATAATTCAAGTATTACTTTTAATCCAATCTGTAAAAATCAATAGAAAAGGCAAATCCCTTATGATACACCAGATCCGGCTCAGTTATTAATAGAGTGAATAGATCTGCTATTTTTTAAAATTCAATAGGAGTAGCTTTCATCTTTTGAGCTTGTTTTGATTTGGAAAAGATTTTAAGAGGCTTATACTCATATGTATGGATTATTTACTTTTTCTTTTATTGGTAAAGAGTTTGCCCCCTTTTTGAGTATCTTGCTTTTCCTTGCCCTTTTTTTGATCTTGTATAGGATGTTCTTGATTTTCAAAAGATGTCATGCTTAGATTTATATTATGAGCATGAGTAGCTAGCTCTTTAAAGTTAATGGGTTTGATGCCTTGAAGATTATAGCACAAGCCCCAATTCATGCCTTGCATATAAATGTCAAAGGTTAGAGGATACAAATAATCTTTCTTTATAGTTAAGGCTCAAATTCCTCCATCTATGGTTGTAATCAATGATTGGCTCAGACTTCTAGTGGTACAAGCTTGTGAGTTCGATCAAACTAATCTTGCGACAAGTGTTATAGAATCGGTTAAGAAATTCTTACTCAAGTTGTTCCCAACTATTAGGCATCATAGGCTTAAGATCAGTATACTAATCAAAGGCATTGCCCTTCAAAGATAGAATAAATTGTTTTGCCATGAGATCTCTGTATGTGCTGATATTATTGCAAATTTCAATGAAATGCATAATATATTTGCGTGTATTTCTTTTCCCATCATATTGTTGGAATTTTAAGGGTTGGTAATGTCAGGTTTCCTCAAATGATCAATCTTTTAAAGGTATCGCTTTACATATGAGCATAAAAACTGAGTAACACTTTCAACTTGATCCTTAATAGCTTCTTTGATAATATGCTTGAGCTGACTAGTAGTGACCATTTCAGTGACCTTTTATTTTGAATCCTTATCATCTTCAATGTTGGAGTTCCTAGCGTCAACTAAAGGATTTGATTGGCTATTTTCACTAAAGGCTCTAGATCTTTTCCTAGTGTAATTGGCAATCATATCCATCAAGAAGGTAATCCGATCATCTTTCTTTTTTATGTTTGTTGCTAGAATCTTGATAGACTTCACTAAAAGTGCAATTTATTCTTTGAGTGATGTGGTGCTAGTTATAAAGACATTTATTACTGTAAAACTTGATTTTGGAGAAGATGGTAGTATATAGCTACTGTTTGAATAGTTATTCTTACTTTGTGAATAATTCTTTGCACTTGATCTAGAACCAAGTTGTCTAACAAAAACTTCCTCTAAATCTTAAACTAGATCAATATCCAAGAATGAATTTTGCTTAAGCAGTGGAAAAGTTTGATCATAAATTTTAGTCAATGATTTATGCTTTGCCTTAGTGCCATAGGGATAAGCAAGAATATCAATGCTTGTTAATAAAGCAGGATGGATTGTAGGATTAGCTTAAGGAGGCTTGAGAGTTGGTTTGTTAACAAGATTCTTTCGGAAGCCATTGCAACTTGATAAATTAAATTTTTAAGAAAAAAGATGAAAGGCAAAGGTAGCCCCATTGGGTGTGTTAGAGATTTGTACACACAAATTTTATGTCAAAAATGATAAAAAATTTGGAAACAAATAAAAAATTTTACTTATTAAACTTGAGTTACAATATCTAGATATTCTTAAAATAAAAAAAAATTATTTCTTTCTTCAACAAAAACTTTGATCTAAGGGTCTTCGAGACTTG
Source organism: Adansonia digitata (assembly GCA_029448705.1). Taxonomy (NCBI): domain Eukaryota; kingdom Viridiplantae; phylum Streptophyta; class Magnoliopsida; order Malvales; family Malvaceae; genus Adansonia; species Adansonia digitata. The sequence continues at coordinate 28,219 of JAQSVH010011608.1, read as the reverse complement.
ATGTTGAATTGATGGGGTCCCACCTTAAGTGTCTTCACGACTTGATCTTGATAAACATATTTTGCCTCCGACTTGATCTTGATAAACATATTTGGCCTCCTTTCTATTGCTAGAATGGGATTGGAAAGGGGCTTCTTAAAGAATAAGAGATACGTTCTTCGCGTTCTTTAAATTCTTTAAAGAAATTTTGTTGAGACTTTAAAGAGAATTTGGGTCTTCAAAACCTTCTTCTTCTCTTTAGGCTTGTGAATTATGTTAAATGGCTTTGGTGGAGGCTTCTTTCTATAGAGCTAATGAGTCAAGTGAAAGTCAGTTCTTAAAAAATATGGTTTTTTTTATAAAAGAGTTCTAAAACAACTTATCTTCTTTATTTATCTCTTAAATTATTTAATTTAATTAGAAATAGAACTCTTTTATTTATCTCTAAATTAATTAGAGATAAAACTCTTTTATTTTTCTTAATTAATTTAATTTAATTAGAGATAAAACTCTTTATTTATATTATAATAAATTTAATTTAATTAAAGATAAATAACTAATTATGATTTCATTGTATATGATGTCATTGGCTTCATATAATGATGCAAAATTTAATTGACAATTTCTTAATTTAAAGAAATTTTAATTTACATGCAGCAATTGGTGATTGGTTAAAATTTTCTCCTTCTACAGTATAAATGTTTATTCACTTAAAAAAATTACCTATTTAAAAAATTATCCACATTCTTTACTTTAAATACAATTTTTTACTTATATACTTTCATTCACTCACGTTATAGGTATGCCATAATGTGACCTATCTATACTATTACAATTGCCTGTTTGGCTCCATTTTTTTCAACTTGTCCATCTCTTATAAATAAAAATGGGGCCAAACAAGTTTTGTCCTAACTTTTAATTTATTTATTATTAATAAAGAAAATTAAAAACTAAGATAAAAAAAAAGCTAGAGAAAAAAGCTTTCTCAAGCTTGGAAAAGAGCTTTGTCTTACCTTATTTTAAAAATCGGCTAAATTTTACAAAGAATATTTTTAAATTTTCTTTACCCTAATTTAGATGTCAAAATACCTATATGTATCTCTTTTAACCTTTTCCAAGCATCCAACTATCAACCATCAATCCTTCAATCTTGATTGTCCACAATATTTTGCTTTTCCATTCAACCTAAGTAGCCCGATTTTTCATTTCCTTATTTGATTTCTTTTTTTTTAAGAATTTATTTTGGAATTTAGAAAATTTCTTTTCATTGATCATGTGGCTAAATCCTTCAGTTTTTAATTTTAATTGAATTTGCGTTGATATGTTCAAAGAATCATAAATTTCTCAATCAAATTGGCTTATTTAAATCTCGTTCTTTGAATAAAGGAAAAAACCTATTGCTTGTAAAATTTTGATATCTATATCTCTAAATCATGCCTAATGCCACATAAAATGGTTTAAGAATTCTTTTAGTTTTTTACTTTAATTGTATTGAATGGATAATTTTGCTGTCATCTTTGGTTTGAGATTTTTGGCCTTTTTGAAGATTTTCTTTTTAGAAAAAGCTCTCTAGCTTTAAATTTTGATCTGAAGAGTTGATCAATGAGGCATATATGGCAGTGCTTTCTTCTATCAAAATTACTTTTGTTGGTGTTAAGTTGAGAATTTTGGGATATGTATAGGGTGAACACTGAACAACTATTAATTCTAAATTACTGGCAGGTGTGAATGATTTGTTTAAATGATTGTTCTTTCCCTTTTTACTTGTTAACTGTTTACTCTAGTGGGGTGAAAAAAGAAGAAAGAAAGAAAAAAAAGGAAAAAGAGGTGGTGGTGATGTGGTAAATGCCGCATCAATGGAGTACTTTGTTTTTCACTTTATGGAATCAATTTTACTCTAAAATGACTACATTAACTAGTATGGTGGTGATGAGGACTTTGATAAATGTGATTTAATTTTAATTATATTCTTGAAGGTCAAGAAGAAAAAAGTAATGTTGAAGAAATAAGTTATGGACTTCTAAAAAAATCATTGGGCGACAAGTACATGAGAAAGGTTCATAACCAAATTGATGCTGTATTGATGGAAAATATAAATATTTGATTTATGAGTTATTAATAAATTGTGTCGACTAATGCTATGATGGTTTTGTTTTCGATTTTGTTGACGTTGAAGTTTTTAATAGCTGTTGCTGGGCCTTTTTTCCATTTTTTCCACCATGAAAGTGCCATGAATTATTTATAATACTTGCTGGAAAATTTTGGTTAAAATCTATTGTAATATATCGAGATATGAACCTCAACATATCAAAGCAATCAACACTTCAAATCATTGAAGGTCCCCAACGAATCTAACGAATCACTCATCTGAACCACTTATACTAAAATACAAGAGTGACTGGGTTAAAGACTCACTATCAAACTTTTTCTACTAGGTGTGATCAATCACCTATTAAACCATCCACTAAAGGGTTACGAAATTCTAAAAGAAGGATTTTGTGGTCTGTGTGTATTGGAAATCTATAAGTTAGGCTCGGATGCGATTACACCGACTCGATCCCTCTTGTGATATTTAATAAATTAGTATCAACTAATCACACGTATCCGAATTTTTTTCGGTTTCAATCATATGGATTCAACCATATCCACTTTTTATTCATGAAAATTGAACCAATATCACCAAAAATAGAAAACATGTATCCTAAGACTTTTACCAAGTATCAATGAGAGCAACCGATTATTGAGCTAGGACTAGCTCAAATTTACAACTGATTCGGAGCTAAAATCATTTATAAAGGAAAATTTCTATAAAAGCATTTAAGTCCAAAAATATTCATTAATTGACTCCATTTTTATACTTTTTTTAATCAATTTTGACTCTATTTGACAAAAAATCACAAAATTATACATTTGAATTAAATTGAAGAAACCATAACTTTGAAAACAACCCTAGATGATCAATTTTTATTTAACTTAACTTTGAAGCTTTAATGTGAACCACTAGGGACCTTTAATAGGACAATCCAATACCTATTGACACGCTAAACATGACTCCAAAATCAATTTCAAGGTATTCGAATGCCTCAGAATAGTGAACACCAACTCAAAGAAAATCAAAATAAGAGACATATTTGACCTTTCAAGCTCTTTGAATTTATATTGGATTATTCCTATGACATAATATCACCAAATCAAATTCTAATGAATGTTGACTCAATTTAATTCAACCTAAAAATACTCAAAAATGCCAGAAAATCATGTTGACTATCATGTAAATTTTTTAATTGGATGCTACTGCCTTGCACAGCATATCCAACTAGCTTGCCTTCTAGATTTTCTTCTCAATTTATTTGGAATAACCATCATATAAGCGATAAATTCTCAGAAAGCTTATTAGATAAAAATAGAGAAAAATACACAAAAATTATTATCCTTACCAAAAATACTCGTTTTATTTCAAGCATGGAAATAGAGCCATGCAAATAGCTCATGTTTTAAGATTTTTTAGTATTCATTTGATCATGAAATCAAACATTTCAAAGCTTATTTTGCAGCCCAATCAATGTGGATTATAGGAAAAAGACAAACAAAATTTCATAATGTCTATATACTACTTGAAAAATATTTTTTGTCTAACTACCATGTTAGACTATAACAATAATTCTGACTCAACTTGTGATCATGAAACGTTTTGTCAATTTTTTATAACACGTTTTTAGATGTTCAAACATCTAGCAACAAGACCAAATAAACTCTATGATTGTCCTATATGAGGAAATAACAAAGACCCTTAAGTGACTTGACCTACAATTATGTTTTTCGACATCGACGATATGCTTTAGAGTTATACGAGTGTCTTTGCTTTTATCACTTTTATTCATTAAAAATTATTCTTAACAAGTGAGAGGCACAGCAATGTACTCAGTTGTGTGCTGTAACCAGAAACTATAGGGACAATAAACACTATATTTTGACTCATCTAAATACTACCTAATGACTTACTTTAAGGTGTACTAAGTTTAGACTCAACGAAACACTTTAAAACATTTGAAAATATTTTAATTTGCTCAAAATCAGCTTTAAATCAATCTATTTTATTAAATGTCCCCAAGTTTTTCATAGAAGAACTTATTAAACACAATCCAACATTGACTTATCTATTGATTAAGTGAACCGAAATTTGCCCTTGGGAATCTTTTCAGAAAAACAAGGTTTTGACACATCCTAAACATTTTACCATGAATTTTATCAAACATGTAATCTGTTAACTTACAGTTTTAGCAACTAATCATCCACAAACCTATTCCAAACACCACATAGCCTAGCCGAATCCATCTACAACTAATCAAGCTCAACTAATCATTCATTTTTCATCAATTTCTCATCATTAATCAATCAAACACAAGAGAATAAGCTTTGATACAATTCAATCAACATGATTATAAATTAAAGCATGCTTTCAATCATTCAAGCTCAATAATTAAACATGTAAGCTTCTAATTTCATCAAAATGTATCAACTTTAGCTTACTAAGTCCAATTCAACCTAATTCATCAAGATTCATCAACATATCATCATTTGAGCATGAGCAAACCTAAGATTGAGAACATCTAAGCTTGGCTGAATATAACTAAGTGTATTTCCTCTTGTTCGAATGCTTTATTAAGCTCCATAACCTAGAATTTCATCAGTAATCATAAGATTGAATTTCTATTTATTTAGATGTTAGCACATACTAGCTTAACTTAGCAAGATTATGAAAGAATTCATTAATTAAGTTTAAGATCTAACTAACCTAAGCTAGTCAAGTAATAGATCAAGATCTTAGATTTGTTCGAACACTTTTCAAGCTAAGAAATTCAAGATTTAATCGTCTAAACTTGATAATTTTAGCTCAATATCATTAGATTCTAACTCAACAAAGCTGAAATTGTCAAAATCCTATAAAGATAAGCTTGTTGAATCCTAGATCTAGAGAGATTTCTATGTTGGAAGACTAAGTTATTCAATTATGATTTCAAGTTTATTTCTTCAATTAATCAAGAAATAAAGCTTTAATATCATCAAATTAAACTAAAATCTAGCTCAAATTAAGATCAAACCATCATAGCATTAAGATTTAGGTTTGGCCGAAATTCAAAGAAGCATGAACAAGTTTGGTCGAACTTTAATCAAGCATAGATTCATCATGAATACTAACTAAATTGAAATTAAAAAGATAAGCAAGAAAGCATACCTATTCCAAGCTTTTTTCCTCTAAGAAAGTGATGGAAAATGAGAGAAAATGAATATTCTAAAATATCTAAAATTTTATAAGTGTTTAAAGTTGTTAAAAATGTGAATATTCACCCCTATTTATAGGGCCCAAAGTTAGTGATTTAAGCTCAAACCCCTTAAAATAATATTAGCTTAGTCACTAAATTCCTAGCAATATTAACAAGAAATGATATTTATACCTTTAATGAATAGATGAGTATTTTGCATATTAATAGCATGTTGAATTCGTCTAAAGCTTAATTTCTACATTAATCTATGTACAAATGTTTGTAACATTCAATTGATCATGAAATGTCATGCAAATAACGCAATTAAATGTTCCATCCCGCAGTAAAAATATGTCTTAATGACTTTCTCCAAAAAATTTTGAAATTTTTATCCCAGACCTCTCAGATTAAGCCCTTAGGAATTCTCGACATTGTAAATTCGAAGGTCATTAAATAACCCAATCTAGATTACACTTCCTTGACTTTTTTCTAAATTTTGGAGTTGTAAAACTTTTCCAATTTTGAAATCTAACTCTATGCTAAAAATTTGAATTTTTACAGTTGATTTTGCTTACAGTTGACTTTTGCCTTTCTATTTTCTTTTGGTTCCAACTTTTAAAAAAAGTCCTTTTTTTTTTCATCCAAATATCATCAATAAACATTCTAATTACTTTAAGCGTTCTAGCCAATGTTTAACGTTCTTGGATTTTCAAGACTCGATTTTGATTTTCCAAATCTGGCATTTACTTCCTATATCAGACAAATAATCCCAAATGACTTATTATGTTAAACTAAACTCATGGAAACAATCTAAAACCTTAGTTAAACTTTTCTATCATCTCTAACTCATCCAAGAAGATCAAACAAAGAAAATTCCTCTAACCCCTAAAACTAAGAAAAAGTCAATTAAAAGCTCAGACAAAATAGGGTGTCTACAAAATCTGAGTTAAAAAAATTTCAACTTCGAGCCATATCGAGTGCACTAGTTTCACGTATCTCTCACGGCACTATCATTTAACATGTAATATTTCCTAAAATTGTAAAACCTTATTTAATGATTGAAATTGCAAATTATTAACTACAAAATGTTTTAGCTCATAATAGATATAAATACAACATGACTAGCTAAGTTAGCATATATGATGCTCATAAGTTTTAATGAGCCAGACTCCCTTGACCACATTAGTAAGACAATCTTGCTATTCCTTGAAAGGCATACGTAAGAATAGCCCATTATGTCTATCAAGTTCATATTGATGACTTTGATCAAGCCACATTTTGATGATGGCTAATATAACACCTAAACTTTGAAAGGAATAAGTGGCTATTAAAGCTTATGAAATCATCAAAAGCCTTGAAGAATTGTTCAATAAGAATTATCATAATGAAAGGTTCGACATCCCTAAAGAATTATTTTTAAATAAGATGTCAGAAGATAGCCTAATATGGCCTTAGTGATAGGATGTATTTCAAGCTTGAGCACTTTAAATGGATTATGATCTATGCATTATCCATACAATTTTTTTTTAAGAAAGAAAAAGGAAATGATAAGAGAATATGCCAATGTTATAGTATCCAAATTAATAGTGTAAAGATTGAATGGAATACTTTGATATGAACAAAAGTAAGAAATTTATAAAAGTTTTGATATAACATATATTTGAGATTAATTCACTTCTCTTAGAATATGATACCTAGAAGTTGGTACCTATAGATATATGACATATCGTAAGGTCCCAAATGAAATGAAAAGTGAAGATGGACCATAAAAAATGGCAAACTTATTGATATTGATCGAAGCATTCCTGGGTGATTAATGTCTCTAAAACATTATCGTGATTTGTTCATGAACATTAGATGTTTATTTTGGCATCACGTGTCAATTAAAGATGATTGTTGGCATTCATTGTTGTGCTTAGATTAAGTCCTTATTGCAAAAATCATTAATCATAGAATTTATTCTATGTTACGGTCACATTGTTTTCAAAAATATACTTCAAATGGTATTAAGAATACTAAACAACCTATAAATTATAGGATTCGAAATAGTTTTCGATTCCAATTCCCTATAAATTTACATATGTAGGGTTTACTTTAAAAGTTAAATATCATAATTTGACTTAGTGATATATGGCCATGATATTAAAATGCAATTATTGGGAAGGTGTTCCAAACTAGAAAAAATTGCATGTTTATATACTGAACATCATAAATTCTTTTTGTTTAGGTTTAGGAAAGAAGTTACATTTGGATCATTAGCTTACAAGCTAATAATATATTCCTATAGTTGTTAAAGTAACAACTAAGCCATACAATTAGAATTTAGGTCTTGTTATGATCCAAATCGTTAACAACTTTGATAATAAAATTATCATGAGTATAACCAAAGCATATTCTCACAGCAATAGCAAAGCTTTGTCCAGGTTAAAACACAATTGCTTGGATGAGGTATATATTAGTTAATGATGCAAACTAACCACTTAGTTTAGTGATACAAGGTTTTACTGCATGTTAGTAGTATGACTGACAATCATAAACTACTAATTAGATGAAGCCCATGAAACATATTTAGATTTGCAAAGGAATTGTAGTGTGTTACAGTTATAAAATCATTATGCATCAAAATCATGCTCTTAAGACAGTTTTAGTCATTGTATTGCCAAGATGAGGCATTGGTAATGCTCAAAGACTAGCACGTGTTATGCCTTCTTACTTTTAAAGTAAGCAACTGATCTCATAGGTTAAAGTATATGCGATAGTTGGGATAGCATGTGGGTGCTTGTTCTGTGGAAACAAGTTCACTGAACATGGCTTGTGTGAGAACTCTATTTGGTATTGTCACTTAAGTATCTATAGATGTTTTCACTGCTAGTCGTGTAAGTAGTTCTTTGACTTATGATACCAAGTCATCTTGTTTGGGGAGATTTATGCTTTGATTCCATCATGAATGGGTCTACAATAAATGATGCCTATTGGTAGAGTGGTTTTAGGTGTGACATAAAGCATACATAGATGGATGAGTGATCCAAAGAAGACTCACCACTCTAAGTGACTTGAAGACATATCTCATATATTCTTAGCTTTGGTTAACTTGATAAAGTCACTAGCCAATGAGTGATGAATTTAGAAAAAAATGTTTCTCTAAATTCATGATGTTAACAATAAGCTGCATGAACAAAAATAGATTGAAACATGAGCAGACACTGCATTATGCTCATGGTTTTTCCAGGATATTTAGTGAAAAAACTCAATTACAGTGTAAGGCTGATTACTAAAACATTTCTTCGAGGTATATAGACTTTTCAATATTTGGGTGGTCTCTCTTAATCTACAAATGTAATTAATGAGATTAATTATATTCATTGCCAATATATCAAGAACCTAATAGGTCACACACAATAAGATAATTTGTTAGATTAAAACCGAGATTTAATTAATTATAGTAAGGAGGTTTAATTAAATAAAAGGTATAATAACGAGGCTTAATTAAAGTAGTTCAATTAAGTATTATTAAAGAGATAAATTGAATTTGTAAAATCTAATAAGAGATTTCTTAATATGGTAGCAAAGATAAGAATGTCTTATCAAAATCATATCTAATAATAGGCATGTAAATAGGGATATCTGGTTTTTGGACTAAATAATTATTTTTGGTAAATTAAATAATTGTTTGATAATTATTTAATAATATTTACATGAAGTAAAATTTGATTTACTTAGGCGAAAAAATTAAATTGAGAATTATTTTTGCATGTAACTAAGCATTGGCCCAAAATCCCTAATTATTAAGCAAAATAGGCATTGTTTTGAACAAATCCTATTTAAACCTGATACGCATTAGGCACAATAGTGGTGGGCCTTATTGGTGGATTAGGCTAAGATGTTAAATAGTTAATTCTTAGGCCTAATCATAAATGAAATAGGTAAAAGAGTTTTACATAGAAACCAATAGAAACATTAAAGGTGGCACCACCCATTGGGCTTGGCAAGAATTGGTTCTTGACCCATTAGTTAAGGCTAACATTATTTTAATTGTATAAATATACATCTATAAGAGTTTTAAGTGGTTAATATACCTTTTGGCCATCAAAAAATCCTAGACACCATTCCCATGTGCTATTTTCTTGTTTGATGATCTAAAATCGTTCTTGACTGGGAAAAGGTGAGAATTATTTTCTAGCATGAGAGAGAGTAGCCTTACCTATAGGAGGCACAATACTGCCTTTGCCACATCCCTACAGTCTCCTTCAGCCCTATTTCACATCCTTGCGACTTTTTAGAACTGTTTCGATTATGTAAGATTGAAAGTAGCTACATTTTATCTTTTGATGAAGCCTTCTCAAGCTTTTTGGCTAGCACTCGAGAACCATTGAACTTCATGAAGGCTCCAATAAACATTTAGATGGATCCATTGAAGGTAAACACTTATGTTGCTTATGGCCTCAAAAAAGAGATCGAAGTAACCAAGCTATGGCAAATCGTGCACGATCGGCATACTCATAGTTACGAGTCTTTATGTAGCTAAGATCTATATCAAATTAGTGTTTTAAACTGGAAAAATCAACCTTATGTACATCTCTATTTAAGATCCTGAAGAAATTCAAGTATTTTTTATTCAATTTTGTTTTATATGTTTAACTTGATTAGCCCTTTAGTTAGTAAAAAAAATTATTTGATACTATATTTTCAAGAGTTTGATCAATTAAGATACCAATTTAAAATATTGATGTTAAAGTATTTTGAAGGCATAACAATATTTTAATATTTAATATGTAATTTACAGCAATTTCTAAATTTTGAATTTAAAACTCCAGCATATTAAAATAAAAAATAATAATATCAAATAGGACATACGCTAACTTTAAAAAATATATATTTTTGAAAAGAATGTTATTGAAGTAAACTAAGAAAAATACAAATATATACCTTTTATGGTAATTTTAGCCAAAATTAGAGCTTGTGTAAATTATTTTGACAAATATCTTATTTATAATAAGTAGGTTTTAAAAATTAAATTACCAAACAACTTTTACTTTATTGTTTAAGTTTTTTATGAATATTTTTTAAGTTTTTAATTTTTATAAGAATTTTATTTGAACTTATAAATTAAAAATGAGGCCAAATAGACTTTAAATCTATACTAATATAAAAGCCTTAACTGTGTTAATGTCACGAGTAAAGTGATATTAGGAAATTAACAAAAAAATTAAATGAAATTCTTCTAATAAATATAAAATTAAGAATGTTTTTTCTTTTTTTACTTCTAAATTATAAACAACAGTGTATGTTAAAAAAAAAAAAACTTATTTTTCATTTAAAACATTTATCCACTTTTTTACTTAAAATAATTTACCCATTTTTTACTTAAAAAAATTTCATATTTTTAATATATTAAAATCCATGTCGGAAGTGACTCAAATCAAATTAGTGAGTATCATATCAAGGAACATATTAGTTTTATTTTAGTATTAACACATATTAGTATCAGTGTATTTTGACATACTATATCAAATTTATCAATATTTTTAAATTTTTTATATATATTTATAATATATTTTCAAGTTCCTTAATAATATATATATATTACATAGATATGCTAAATTACTAGTACCATATGCATATATGTTTAAAACTATGAATATTTAATATTTAAAAATTTTAAATATCAAATAAATAAGTATTATATATTTAAAAATATAGTAAATTATTATAAATTAATTTCAGTAGCCTAATTTAACAAAAATATTTTATTTTTCAATGTAATTATAAAAAATAAACTGATCAAAGATAAAAATATTAAAAATTAGTTCAAAAATAAAATAAATAAGTGAAAAAATCTTAAAATTTTAAATTTTTGTATGAACCAATATAAACCAATATTTATTGTATGACTAATAACGACTAATACAAATCAATACAAATTAATACAACCAACATAAATCATACACAAATTAAAATAATATGATATTGATATTATTTTAATTTTTTAAAATTAGCATATAATCAATATGTATAAAATATGAGTCAAATTCTTATTAAAGATTAAAGCTTCAATAGAATGAAATAAAAATATATATTTTATTTAAATAAAATAATAAAATTGAGGGTTTTTTTTTTAATTTGGCACTTAACGTCAATCCACGATGCAAAAGAAGGAAAAAAAATCTGCAAATTTCCGTGACTATATAAGCAGAACCAGAAGTGCAAATCACGTCCTTTTTTATTTGTTTGTTTGTTTGATTAATCTGGTAACCCACACAGACAGAGTGAGAGAGCGATGGGGAGTGATAGCAAGACCAATGGAAGTGGCGGCGGCGGTGGTAGCGGAGTACAGATACCTGCGTCGGTGAAGAAAGTGGTGCAGAACCTTAAAGAGATTGTTAATAATAGTTGTACGGACTCGGAGATCTACGCCGTCCTTAGAGACTGTAATATGGACCCTAGCGACGCCGTTCAACGGCTCCTCTCTCAAGGTTTCCTCTACTTTTTTTTTTTTTGGTTCTTTTTTACGATAATAAAGATATTTGTTCAATCTGTTTTTGCTTTTGTTTTGTTTACGCTACTTTGTGTTTGGCTGCTGAAAAAAACTGAAAGCAATTATAATGCAACAGGTTATTGCTTTTTTTTACCTCAAATATGTTTTCTTATAATATTTTATGGGGAAAAAGATTTTAAAATTACTTTTAACAATTTGTTAGAACTTTCGGAAGTTATAAATTTTAATTTTTCTTTTCCTTTTCTCAAATGCCTGCGTTTCTTTCCCAATATTTGATGTTTTTTAATTTTAATTTTATTTCTGTTCCATACAACAGTTGATAACTTAGAAATTAATAATTTCTTGCCTTTTGAGTTCTTTGAATTAAAAAGCTTCAATTTTGCTGAGGATAAAGAAAAAGTTAGCGGTGTTGTTTGACAGGATACAATAGTAGGTCTTTGACGGCTAGAGGTTTGGTTATTTTCTTTCTGATGCATGATTCTTTCTTGGCAGCCAAACAACTGAGAATTTTGTAACTGAAATTATTGGAATTCTTAAATTCTATTAGTCGTGTGATTCATTCTCCTTCAAGTTTAATGGAAGAACAATGTCAAACGATGTCAAGCAAGGCTTACTCTTTTTAATTTAAGTGGTTTTTAGTAAATTAATGATTTTCAATTTCGTAGATACCTTTCGTGAGGTAAAAAGCAGACGGGAAAGAAGAAAAGAGGTATTATTCTTTTAAAAATTTGCTTAGTCTTTCTCTCCCTTCTTGAATGGATTTTTTCCTTTTTCCTTCTTTTTTTTTTCTTTTGTTTTTTAACAATTTGATTTTTATCTCCTGATATGTTAGATGAAAGAGACTGAAGAACTAAAAACTCGAGCACACAATGGTGCATCTAATCGTGGTGTCAGAGATGGTAGTGAACATCCTTTTGGGCGGAGTGGATCAATACAAATCAGTGCCAACGGTATGGTCCTTGGAGCATTTATGCATTGGCAATACTAGTGATAAATTTTGTTTCTATGGTATTCTTAATATGACATTCTGTTCCTTGTGGCAGAGCTTGGTAAAGGTGCACACAAGAAAGAGAATGGCTCAGTTGCTTCTATTCCTTACTCTGCTTCTTCAGCATTACATGCAACTGGACAAACTTGGAATAAGCAAGCTGCCCCTCAACGGTTGGTTCTATAATGAAGCAAAATGAAGCAAAATTGTTGTTTATCATATGTCCTTGTACGATTCATAAGTCTTGACAGAATATAGATTGCTCTAGCTTGTAGATATTTTTTTCTGCACTACTTTTTAATTCTCTTTCATCATATATAGTGTTAATGTGTGCGTGGTTCTCATCTGTACAATGCATGATACTCTGTTGATTATTTTTCTTTTTTTTTTTTTTTTTAATTTTTTTATGCTTTTCTCATTTGATGAATGGATGCTGTGATATGTGTAACCATGTTTAGTTTGCTGCTTGATGAAATGTTTACTCATTCATTTTAGGCACCTTATACTTATATTCTTCTGCAGCGATTCTTTTAATGCTGATTATAGAAGACAATCAATAGGAACAGGTGATATGATTGATTCATCTATGCAACCATCTTATGGATCACAATCTACTTGGACAGGGGGCACCTCAGAACATGTTGCTATGGCTGATATTGTAAGAATGGGTAGACCAAAGAGCAAAGGCTCACAAATGCCATATGAAACATCTTATACCCCTCAAGAGGTTGTTCCACCAAACTCAACCATCTATCAAATGAAGCCTTCCCTTGCTACTTCACAGTCAAAATTGGGAACAGACCCAGATTTGCATTCTCCTGATTTGAGCATGACTCCTGAATCTGGAATGAAGTCTAGTCAGCATGACTTTGATACGGAATGGGCTGTGAATGAGCCAATAACAGCTTCTAGTAATATTGGAGCTACAGTGTACTCAAATCGATCTTACTTACATATTAACAGAGCTAACTTGTCAAGTAACTGCTGGTCAGACAATATTTTAGCATCAGAGAGCAATGCTGCGAGGAACAATCTTAGTCCTGATCATGACAACTCTGCTCAAGCATCGAACGAACAAATATTTATGAGAGATTCTGGAGGAACATCTGAACATGATGATGAACTGCGTAAGCATGCAAGTTCACCTGATTCTTATGGGCAAATCTATGAGCCTCAGGAAGGTAACTTTTCTGGTTCTGAATTTGACTTTTTAGTATTTTCTAATTTCTTTATTTGGTTTTTAATAAGCTATTGACTGATTTTTCTAACACAAGTGCGTGGTATGCTATGTAATAATAACGGATTACGCTGATGTAGTGTTTTTACTTTGATGATTGTAGCTATCTATAATGTCTATCATTGTCAGATTAGAGTGAAGAACTTGGATATCCTTAAAGAATTTCTCCAAGATTTTCTTTTGCTTAGTATTGCAATGGTTATTATGCATGCTATCCTTTTATTTGGCATTTTTAGAATGTTCTTTAGGTTCATTTTAGAACTTTTACTGCCTAGTAAAACATATTTACTTCAGACCAGAAATGATTGTGTCTGGTTATATGCTTTGTGCCACAGAATAACAATATGGTCTTTAGCTTGTAAAACCATAAATAGAATGTGTGAGCTTCTTATAGATCCAGTTCTTGTATGGTCCTTTGTAGAAGAAAAATGTGAAACATGGAGCAGTTTATACACAGACCAAAAACTGTAATCTATAATAGAACATTACTTGTTTACTTTGTACTTCTTTAAGTTTGTTATTTGAATGGTTGAATGAGAAGTTACCATGGGAAAGAAGCTTTATTATATATAGCTGTTGGCTTAAATTTTTGTAGCCCAAGAAATATAATTGCATTGGGAAGTTGCTGCAGTTAGTGCAATTTAGGTGCAACAATTACTATATGCTTTATCAACTCTCTCTCTCCCCCCCCCCCCCTCAATTCTTCCCTATTTTCCAAGTGTATGCTAGATGGTTGGTTCATGGATTTAGATTCTGTGCATTTTAGAATAGCTAAACAGTTATGCGATATCGGTTATACTGTCTTTATTCTATTCTTGCAATGCAGCAAAAAGTTAATGTTGGATGTGTTGTGGTCTTTACCTTTCGCCCTCTGGTATCTAGTCTCAGGAATAGGTAGAGGGTCTAATATATCTGCTCCCAATCCTACTGCACCTTTGTCTGGTGATGCCATCAAAGCTGCATCATCAGCTGCTGTGAACTTACAGCAACTAAGTTTAGGAAAGGAAGAGAGAGCACTGACTCCTAAAAAGGATAACCATGGAGTGGTGCTTCCAAATTATTTGCAAGCCTTTTCTGCTGACTGCTCACATTTGTGCTTTGGTACCTACAAATCTAGCAAGAGGACAGCATTTTCCCAGCCACAAACATCCAGTTCCTTGACAAATGACTTGGAAGAGACCTTGGCAACATTAAACGGTCGTCCCTTCTCTATGCATTTAAATTCTAGGTATGCATATGCTTAACTAATTCCTGTTTTGGCTTCCTTGTTTACTGTAGTTCATGCTATTTGGATGTCTTTCTTTGCAGGAACATAGTATATCGTGATGAAGAGCGGCTTGAATTAGATTTTGATACTAATAGAGCAACGGCAGATGCTGGGAACTATAATTCACCCAAATTTTCACAGGCAGTGCTTAGGAAAATAGATATTCCTGATGGAACCCATGGGAATGATTATACCTCCCATTCGTCTATAACTGGTTCAAGTTTCAAGAACATCCAACAATCAAGTTCCGCTTTGTCTTTTGGGATTGACCCAAATGCTAGGAATTTCCCTTATTTGCCATGTGAAGTGGTAAGTAGTTTTTTTTCCCCCTCTGTTGTTGCATTTATGATACCCTGGCATGACTTTGTCTCATTTTCTGCTATGATACTGTTGTTCTTTTACCAAAAAAGAACATGAAATTATTTGGTAGTGCATGCTGTTATAGAGAATAGCATTAGTGATATTTCATGAAGATGCAAAGCTTGAGAGCTATTCTTTTTCTTGCATTAAAATATTTATGAGCTTTTATTATGTTAATTCTTGTCATAAACTACCTTGCTTAATGAATGTTTGTTGCCTGGGCAGTGCTCAGCATGTTATATTCTTGTTAATGCCTACTTCATTCTTACAATAGCTTTTTCCCCTTGTTGTTCAATTATGAAAAAAAAATGGTGTTTATACTTGCTCCGGTGCTCACTTGTTGATTAATTTCTGGTTTCAATTTTTCTTAAACTTTGTACTGATCTTGTGACTTTTGGGTGCTAGCAGTCATACTTGAATTCTATACCTAGTGATTTATTGGCAGCGACTATTCAGTCTATGAAGGCAAGAGATTCTGCTGCATTTCTTGCATCTCAGTCAGTTTCATCAAGATAAATCAGTTCTGCATCATCCATTAAGAACCCAATGTCTGAGGTATGAAATTAAGAACTGTTCTCCTGGGTGGCTGAAAGTTTTGTTAGTTAGGTAAAATAGATTTTGTTAATGGCTATTTTCATGCGAATTATTGTTGAATCAGACCAACCCTCTTTTCTACCGCTTGTTTGGACTTTCTTATTGTGGAGGGTTTACTTGACTTTTTATCATTCTGTTGCTTTTTTAAGTGGGTAGATGAATGCCGTTGGCTTTTCTCTTGTTGTAGGAAGGTACTGAGTCTGAGTACTGTTACTGTTGGCCATTCAGTTTTGGAATATTCCCACCTTAGAATTTACTCTGTTTGGTTGATATCTGAAATGTGGTGGGGATAGGTATTGACTTCAATCTTACAAATGAAACATCTTTAGGCCACTTATCAACAATATTGTTCTTTTGTATGATTTTCTGGGTTTCTTCATGTAAATTGGTGTCAAGCTTCAGATAAATTAGTGGTTGTCTTTCCGTTATTAGAAAGCCAGCACATTTATTATCTAAATTATGTCATGATGTATGTCAAAATGTGTGGTGAATCTGGCCGTAAATTCCTGTTACCAGGATTTGGGTGCCCTGTGCCCACTTAAATAGACAAAAGAAATTAATTTTTTTAAACTGATCTGTTAGTTCAGGTTTTAAATTCTGAAGCCTTTTCTGTATCCCACCCTTCCTCACAGGCCGTGCATGGTGCCAACCTTGCCACTGGGCGTGTACATAAGGAGCATTTGCATGCACATTCTTATCCTCAAACTGGCTACCCAGCCACCCCTCAAGGCCATATACGTGCACCATCTGCTTTGCAACAAGCATTTCCAGATGGCAATGTGTTCCATGAATCTTATACAGGGATGAAGTACAATCCACCACACTACAGAAGTGCTAGTATGAGCAGCAGCTTGCCTTGGTCGAGTTTTTACACATTGGGTTATCAAAGTTTGGAGAATTCTGCTGATATTCCCGGAAGTTTACTTCACAATCTATTGGCTGGTCCAGCTGGTGGCAAAGTTGGTTATGATTTACACTCTCAGTACTGCGATGGAGGAACTAATTTCAGCCTACTTCAACAGGTACTAGCAATAAGCATATTGATGATATGATGTGTGTACCATACTGTTTAGAGCATGGACAATTAACTGTTTCTTTCTCATTTTTTTATCATTTGTGTATTACCAGAATGATGGCTCTGCTACATGGGATTATGGACACGGTTCAAGAACCATATCAACTATTCCAGATAGCACTTATTACGGTTTACACGGACAGAATCACCTGCTTGCGGTTTATCAACAGGGCCAGCAACATATGCAAATTCATGGGGCTTTGGGCTACGCTGGTATTTACAATTCTCAAGCAGGGATGACAGTAGAACAGCAGCAACAGCAGCAAAAGCAAAATCTTGATGATGTGATTCTGAAAGGTTCTCAAGGGCCGTCGACTAAGCAGCCACCCAAAATTTGGCAGCATAACTAGTAACATCCTTCTTTTGTTTTTACTTTTTGCATTGGCTTGCCAGCAAGGCATTATAAAAAGCAGCTGAGTAGGGTGATGTTACAGTTGATTCAGAGGTTTCGATGTTTTTTTTGAGTGCTTTGGCAATGTGCAATTGTACATACTTGAAAAAGGGAAGCTGAGTGGCAATGGCATCTTCCTCTGCCTCAACATTATATAGCAGTTAGATTACTACATGATCTTTTCCATGTGCAGTTCATGGATTAATTATTGATTTGGTTAATTACATTTGTGGTCTTTTGTTTTTGTTCCCTTTCATCTTCAAGGTGTTTAAATATTTATTTTAATTGAGAAAGGCAATTAACATGATTGAAGGGTCTGTTTGAGGTTGGCGGTTTGAATACATGGGAATGTCACTTAACCTTCTCTTTCGGGTTTTCCCAATAAAATTATTGGATGAAACCGTTACTTAAAATGACGTATGGACCGCTGTTGCTGAATATCTTTATCCCTTTGGGAATTCTTAGTGTGCTTGTGTCACGGGGCTATTAGGGCAGCAGGTAGTGCGGTGCAGTTTGTTTGGTTAACGATTTTGGTCCGTGACATATCGATGCACAGATTTGAGTGTACCCATGGGTCAAAATCAAGACACATTATTTGCTCTACGCGTTATCATTTGAATTTCGCATTTAAAATTTGTATGCTTATGAAAATAATTGGACAATTAGAAATGGCTAGGGAAAAAACACTTAATAGTGTAATTAATTTAAGAGAAATTATTTAATACGTTGGTAGTGAAATTTCTAAATTTCATAGGTAGAACTAGAAGAGACAGATATCCTCCTTAGATTATAAATAAAATAAATGGATTATGTGATTTTTTTAAAATTTTACTTGTGAAAAAGTTGATGAAATGGATCATGTAGCGGCCTTTTTCAACTCCAATGTCAAACAAATCGTGGTGATAAGGTGGTTGTGCAAAATTTGATGAAGCTAGAGAGAAGAGACTGATAAATATCATATGGACCACATATTGTGAAGTGGAGCATAAGAATAAGGTAAATTCTATGCGGACGGCATGGTCCTGGAAGATTCTGATTTATATGTGATAATGCAGTATAGTGATGGGTGTGGACTTTAGTGTGATTAACTTCTCAGTTGGTGCTGAAGCATTTCCCGTAGATTTTATAATGTCTGAGGTTTATTTGATATTGAAGCCATGTGTTTCGTAGCGTCATGTGCTCTTATTTGTTTATATATGAGGTGGGCATGCACATTTGATTACGGATGGTCAGTATTGGTGCTAATATGAGTGTATGAGACTTGGGAAGTATTAATCAATCCTCTGCTACTTTTTTCTTTAAGACTATGCTATGGCTGTTGTTGGTTTGTGGAATATACTCGAGGGGCAAATAGTATGGGACTCTTTCTGGCTTGATGGGGTGTGCCCTAATTGGATCTTTTGGATTGGTGGTGAAACTTTTTTTCTCCCTTAAAGTTCTTGGTGCTCATATTTCTTTTTTTCTTTTGTTTTTTTTCCCAAATAAATTTAATCATTTTACATGTTGAGACTAATCCTGTTTTTAGGTCTCCTAATGTACCTATTTTTGGGTTTACCTTTTAGTTTCAATAGTTGTTATTTGGTTGGCTTCGATTGTCCACGGAGTTCCTTGATTTTGGTTTGGAAGGTTTGCTGTCACTGAGAATGGGATGTCTGCTACCATTGTAGGCTGAGATGTTGCTTATCCTTGTGTATGTTTTGAAAGTTAATATTCTTGATAAAATTTATGAGTTAGCCAAAAAAATTGTTTCTTTAAATTAATAAAAATATTTTATATATTAAAAAATAAATATATTGCAGTATTTGACTAAAAATATTACAATATACTAAATTGATACAATATTAAATGACATTATTCAATTCTTCCTTAGTAAATTGTTAGCATTATAAGTTCTTTATTGGTATTAATAAATACATTTTTATTTTACTTTTTTTATTATTTTATGATTGAAAAACTTGTTAATAGAGAAATGATGCATATTAAAATTTATATTTTAAGAAATTTTATTTTATAAATTATACCAATATTGAATTATTAATTTGTTTAAATCGCATTGCTTATTTTAATTTTTTACGAGATTTTTATTATGTTTAATAATTATCATAAGACATTAAATATTTATTTCTCTTTATATATATATATATATATATAACATAATTCCATCATCAGTACAACATGTGAAATTTATTAAGAGTATTTAATATAAAAAGTAACCCTATTAAAATTTTTCAATAGTAGAGTTTTTACGACTTGTAATGGATTGAAATTATTGAGATATTGTTAGTTTAATTTTTTTTATATGGAATCTATATAAAGTTAATTAAACAACTACCACAGATATAATGAGACAATTAATTTTCATAAAACGTACATATTTTTACCTTTTTTTATTAATTTTTTAGAGTATCAATTTTTTTTATTGATATAATTATATATATTGCTAACTAGTAATTAATATATCGATATTATATTTGTATATTTTATCTTATCATAATTGTATATAAGATATTTTATATTTATATAAATTTAGATATATTAATAATTTATATCATAAAAACTTTGATATATTTATGTACCTATATCATATCGTGTTTTAATTTTTTTCGCATTATATTATATAATAGTATCTAATGTTACTAGACTTGTTCGCTACCAAATTGTACCTGAAATTAATTTTACCAACCATTAAGTAATAATATGTGAATTTTATCAAGTATGACTCTATTATATTTACTAAAAAAAAGCTATGATTTTGTTATGTTTGGTTGTATTATTACTCAAATGGTTATTATTATACATTCAAATTAATATATATCCTTTGAACAAAAAATAATAATAATATATACGCAAATAAATTCTTTTTTAACAATTGACTTATTCGAGATTGAATTTGGTTATTGAAAATAAAAGTTCATTATTCTAAAAATGACGAGCATTGTTAGTAATATTCAAGAAAAAAAATCCTTTCATTTTAAAATGAAAATAATATTCAATACTGTTGCATGGAATAATTACGAAAGATATTAAATTTTCTAAACATAAAGAGAAGATCAAGTGTTATTTTTTTATCTCTTTATATTAATTAGATAAAGTTAATCTTTGTTTTTATCTTTTTGTATACATTAAATAAAGATAATCTTTGTAGCTAGTATTTTATCTCTTGTATAGATAGCATAAGATAATCTCTTACCCTTGTATAGAAGATATCAACTAATTGTTATCTTTTATCTCTTGAATATTATATACTCATTGATGGTTAATGAAATTTTACAACTTCAAACACCATAACTTTGTCCTCTTTACATTGTATCTAAGCCTTCATGCCTAGCAAGCTTGAGATCCTACCTGCAAATCTTTTTTTAATCAATCGCAATAGCCACTAGTTCCACTACAAATAGCAACACTAGTTCCACTCAAATGACTTCTTATTCTACCATAGTCACCATATTTCCATCAATGTTGTAGCCCAATTACCACTAAAATTAACCTCCATCAATTTTTCTTTATAGCAACTTCACCTTAACTCTTTTATTGTCAAGTATAGTTTTACTGGTTACATCACTAGTCCCATTATCTGTGTCGAACTTATAATTATTGTCAATGACACGCCCATATTAAATCTTGCCTATAATGTTTGGTTTCGTGAAGACTAGTTTTTTTTTAATGCCATTATTGCTTCTTGCTCTGAACCAATTTTCTTACTTATTGCTACTAAAAACTTCTCAAGAGCATGACAAATACCTTCTAAAATGATTGCCAACAAAACTTGATCAAGAGTTATGTCTCTTAAAAAGTAGCTCACTATTTTTACACAATATGAAAAACCAGTTGCAGATTATATGTAATATATGAAGAGGATTGTTCATGAATTAGCTTTGACTCAAACGCTAGTGTTGACAGATGATTTAGTCGTCTTTATTTTTAATGGGTTGGGACTAAAGTTTAAGGAAATTTCCACAACCACCACCTCATGAGACTATCATTACCTTTAAAGAGTTTTATGACAAGCTCATAGATTTTAAGAATATCATCAAACAAGACAATTCATCTCTACTACTTCTATGTCGAGAAAACTAAAGACACATGCAATCCTAGAGGAAGTAAATGTAGAGGTAAGTATAATTATTATAATAATCATATCAACTTCAATTTTCAAAGTAGAAAAATTTGTTCCTTCTATTCTCACCCTTCCCAAACCAATTTGCCAAATTTGTGATAAATCAAGACATTGTAATAATTTGTAAATGCAGCAAGTTTTTGCCTCGGGAAAAAACTATAAACTTTGTTACTTCATCTCATTCTAAGGAGAATTAGAACTAAGTCATGGATACAAGAACATTTTATCATATCACCTCTGACTTAAATAAATTTGTCCCTTTATACAGATTATGAAGGCCCTAATGAAATAATTATCGGATATGGTGTAGATTGCCTATTAAACAAGTTCGTTCATTCACCATTCCTATAACAAAAAAATCGATTTCAATTCTCAAATGTTTTTCATGTAGCTTGTATGAAAAATAATTTGATCTTTGTATCCAAACTATGCAAAATTAACAATATTTTTGTTGAATTCTTTACTTTTCATTTTATGGTAAAGTATTTAAGCAAAAGGGCACCATTGGTGAAAAGCCTGAGTCAAGATAATATCTATGAATTTCCATTCCACATGCCATTATCGCCAAGTTTTACAACTACCTTAGCTGCTATCAAGACTTCCATGGATAGCTAGCATAGTAGCCTAGGTCACCGATCTTCCAAAATCTTCAATTTTACGCTCAAGTCCTTTGGTGTGTCTTTTAATCATTCCAATATATTATCTATTTATGACTCTTGTCATTGCAATAAAAGTCATAAGTTACCATTTTATCATTCAAGTTTAACAAGTTCAAAAGCTCTTGCATTACTATATACTTATGTTTGTGGTCTTGCTCCTATTGCTTTAATTGATGCCGTCGAGGGTTTCAATAGTATATCATTTACGTTGATCAATTCACAAAACATATTTGGTTGTTACCAGTTAAGAAAAAAATTTGATGTTTATCATTTACTTTTTCTTTTTTAAAACACTAGATAAAAAACAATTTGGTACCTCTATTACTTCCATTTATAAATTATTATAAATTTTAGGCCTTACATGGCATATCTTATTTAAAACTCCACCTAATACTCCTCAACACAGTGGCACAACTAAAAGAAGGTACAAGCATGTCATTGAAACAAGTTTAAAATTATTACATCATGCATCCATTTCACTGAAATTTTGGTCTCATTCACTTTAAGCAGCACTTTACTTAATCAGTTGCTTATCTACACCAACTCCGAACTTTAAAACACCTTTCGAATTTTTATTCTAACATCCACCAAATTACAATCCATTTCACTGAAATTTTGGTCTCATCCATTTTAAATAGCACTTTACTTCATCAATTGCTTATCTAACAACTTTTAACTTTAAAACACCTTTTGAATTTTTATTCCAGCATCCACCAAATTACAATAAATTGAAAAAAAATTTTGGCTATGCGTGTTAGCCTTGGCTTCAGCCATATAATAACCATAAACTACAACAAAAATCTAGGCCTTGTGTATTTATGGGACATTCTTGTAAATTTTAAATATTTTTGGCCAGTTAATTAAATTACCTTTCACAAATCCATTTGTCCTTTTAACTCTACATCTATGACATCTAGTTGAGTTTCTAACCGATCTTTTAATCAATAGACTTCTGATAAAATATGTGTTGGTACACTTCAACCACTTTATTTTTCCTATTACTTTTTGTATCTACAAGCTTAACAATTATGGAATGCATAAATTCTCCTATAACTTAAACTGATCATTCAACTTCTAAAAGTATATATTCTTCATTAGGTACAATCTCTATCCCTTCTTCCAATATTTCTCGTATTCATTCATCAAAGCACACTTCTAGCCAATCATTCTGGCCATTTATAAGAACTCGCTCTATGATTACCAAATCACAAAATAACATCTTCAAGCCCAATAAAGCTCTCACAGTGTCTAAGTATTTCTTTCCCTCATCAAATAATCCTATATATGTTAATAACAACATGAAATATGAAAATTAGAAACAATAAATTACAATTGAATTTAATGCCTTGGTTAATGATAGAACTTAGACTCTTGTTCCTTCATCATTTAATTAAAATATAGCAGTTGTAAATAGGTGTTTCATGTTAAGAGAAAACTTAGTGGCTGCATAGAAAGGTATAAACCTAGATTGGTTGCAAAGGGATTTCACCAAAAATTGAGCTTTGTTTTTACTAGCACTTTTAGTCTCGTCATTAGGCCAACTACAATTAGAATTGTCTTGTGTATTGCCTTAACTTATGGCTAGTCATAATTAGATGCTAATAATGCATGATTGCAAGGCACTTTATCCGATGAGGTTTATATTGCTCAACCATATGGTTTCATTTAGAAAGATAAATCTATGCATGTTTACAAATTGCACAAGGTCATCTATGGCCTAAAATAAGCATTTTGAGCTTGTTATCAAGAGTTAAATAATATTTTGCTGCAATATGGCTTTCAAAACTTAGTTTCAGATTATTCATCTAAGCTAAAAATTTTATCTTGAACTATTTATTGATTTATATGGATGATCTTTTTGTCATAGGCGATAAGAATAATGCTTTCCAATCTTTTCTACAGCAATTAGTTCACATATTCTTCTTAAAAGATCTTGGTCATTTGAATTTCCTTTTAGGTGTTGAGGTAATCTTTATTTCACAAGAGTTGTTTCTTTTGTAGCATAAATACATTAGAGACATCATGGACAAGTTTCGGATGATTATTGCAAAGAAAACTAACACTCCAATGGCATCTGGTATAAAAATACGATTGAAAAATGGTTAAAGCCCTGCTAATGCAACTACATTCAGACAACTAATTAGGTTTTTACAGTATATCTCTCACTAGACTAGATATTAGCTCATGCAATAAAGAAAATATATCAATTCATGCATACTCGTAGTCTCACATATTGGTCTAATTTGAAAAGAATTCTTAGATATCTGAAGGAGATTATTCATCATGATTTATTTCTCAAAAAATCAACTCAGCTTCAATTATCTACCTTTAGTGATGCAGGTTGGGCAGGAAACTTGGATGATCATAGCGTTACTACAACTTAGATCATTTACCTAGGAGGTGATCCTATATCATAGAAATTTACCAAACAAAAAGCAGTTGCCAAATCTTTAACAGAAGCTGAATACATGGTAATTACTAATTCAATTGCAAAGTTAGTTTGGACAAAAAAATCTTTTATTTGAATTATATATCTCATAATCCTTTTTTCCAATTCTTCATTAGGACAATATTAGTGCCATTTATTTTAATGCTAATTCAATTTTACATTCTAGAATGAAACATTTGGCATTAGACAACTACTTTGTGAGACAATATGTTTATTTTAGTTCCTTGAAAGTCTCCTATATATCTGTGCAGGATCAGCTAGCTCATGGATTAACAAAACCTCTCATTCAACAATGGTTCTTATTCTAGAGATCCAAGATTGGTGTAACTGATGGCTCCCATCACGCAGGGCATGTGAAAGATATTAAATTTCCTAAAGATAAAGACAAGATCAAGTAGTTATCTTTTATCTCTTTATGCAGATTAAATAAAGTTAATCTTTATTTTTATCTTTTTGTATATCTTAGACAAAGATAATCCTTGTAGCTAATCTTTTATCTCTTGTATAAATAAGGAAAGGTAATGTCTTATTTCTTGTATAGATGAGATAATCTAATCTTTATCTTTTATCACTTATCTATTATACACTATATATACTAATTGATGGTAAATAGAATTTCACAACTTAAAACAACAAAAATTCATCTTCTTTACAATTACAAGAATAAAAGTTTTTATTAATTATAATTAGAACATTGACATTATAAAATAATTTATTTTGTAGTAAAATATTCATGATTATGAATAATATAATCTATAGAAAGGTTTACTATAGAATACTTTCTAATATTTCTAATACTTAGATTCATCCCATCATTTTTAAGATTATAAAATTATAATAAATAGAAGCTCAAAACCTTAATGTCAGGCAATGAAAAGTTCAAGGTTTATTTTTAATTTAAAAATTTGAGGCCTTATTCAAGTATTATCCGAATGAACAAATAAGCAAAAGTGGAAAGAAATTAAATGTACTTGGTTTAATACACATGGGTTATATGTATGGGCATATTGCTATTAGATACCTTGTGAAAACAGGAGAAAATTTAGTTGCCTCTTCACCTACTAATTATGATCAATACGATTATAATGAGTAAGAAAGGGTAACTAGCACATAAATATTGTACTTAAATCCCATAATTTTTTAACATAAATTTGACATATTTTGCTCAATGCTCAAATTGTTAATTAATGTTATAATATAATCTTCTCTTTATTCTTAATTTTTTTATATTTTTATGTGCATCAAATTCTCCAAAATTACTAATATATCTGCAGTTGTATCCAGTTTCTAAGATTGACGGTGTAAAAGGAGAACTGACAAATGACCCAAGCCACACAGCCATGAATTCTTCCTCCTCTTTGTTATTATTATCTATTTCTTGCATTCTAATTTTCATTTCAGTAAAATATTTTAATTTTAATAATGGTAGTATTGTCTTAATAGAAATCTTTAAATAATAGAAATTAATTAATATAACATACAATGAAAGTAATCCTTCGATTGATTGATCAATTGAAGTCGACCAATAGAGAAGTAGTTTTGGCAAAGACAATCAATTAAAGAGTAATAGTGATAAAGGTCAATCAACTGAAAGGCAATTATGTTACAAGGTCAAAAGGTAATTGTGGCAAAGAGAGATAGAAAGGAAAGAGAAAAAGAAAAAATGGAAAAAAAAGAAATTATATTATTTTTTGTATTATTATCATATTTAAGATATTACATATATATAAATTTTAACATATTAATATTTTATATTGTATAAATTTTGATATATCCGTGCACCCGTGTTGTGCTAATTTTTTTATATTGTATTATATTTTTGTTTTTTTTTTTTATTGTGTTTGTATAGCATCCAAAATTTCTATGTCTAATTGATATTACTTAAAATAACTCTCAATTTCTTGATATATTCATTCCTGTATTTTTGAAATGGTCATGTTATTTTTCATTTTATATCATATTTTAGTTATTTTTTTATGTCATCTTTGCATGCGATATTATTCAAATAACTACGAATTTTGTGTTACATATTATATAATGATTACTTTTTTTTTTTGTTTTTGAAAAGTAAGGTCTTATAAATTTTCTATTTTATATTATTAAAAAAATATATTGTGTTGATAAATTATAGGTAAATATTAACATATTGAATAATATTATGACATGGGTTAATGTAAGTAATTTTTTTTAAAAAAAAAACCTTTAGATGTGAATCAAAATAAAGAATATATTATGATAATTAAATAGTATAATATCATTTTTTTTTAAATTATAACATTATATTAAATGATGTTATAAGTTGAGTTATTGTATGATAATTGGTAGGTTTATATTTTATTATTTCTTATTTCCTAATATGAATATAAATTATGATATCAATATAATCTAAATGAATTAAATTTTGATATTATCTTAATTTCGGTACCTCATATTTTGAATTAGGTCCATGTATTCATATTTTGAGTTATTTTATATAGATCTAATAATTTTATATACAATTACACGAATATGATATGAATAAAATATTAAATAAATAATATAACACAAATACATGTCTCAATATCTACATAAAATAAATTATGAATGTACCAAAATCATATAATTATACAATATTTTAAACACAATTATGATATACAATATACACGAACATGGAACAAATACGCGAATTGCAAGGTCTAATTTTATATTTATATTTTACTTTAATAGTGTGTTTGGATGAAAAATTTTTTAATTTTGAAAAATTTTAGAATACTAACATTTTAAAATTTATCAATTCAAAATACTAATATTGTAATTGTATTGTTTGGATAAATATTTTTTTAGAAAGAAGTTTTGAATATTGAAATTTGATAAAATACAAAATAATTATAAATAATAATATTAAAAATAAAATTAAAAAAATGCAATATAGATGTCACTAGATTTGTATAAATGCATAAATATATCTAATAACATAAAAAATAAAAATAAATTTTAAAATGTGTTTATTTTGTTAAAATTTTAAAAATTAATAATAATGTTAAAAAGAAAACTTAAATAAATATTAATATCATAGTGAAACAAATTAAGAAATTTTATAAATTTCACCTCGAGAGGTAGAATTTGAAAAGGGAAGTTGAGCTATTTAAAATTCCTCTTTCTAAAAATTTTTATTTTTATTTTGTTAAACAAAGAAATTTCATTTTATAATTTTAAAAAATCTATTTATAAATAAGTTCTCTTTTTAAAATCACTCATCCAAATACACTCTAAAAGTCCTAATATAATTTATCTAGTTTATCATAGTAATTTAATTTTAATTCTAAATTTATATTATTTTTTATCTTTATTATATTTAACGTAT
>JAQSVH010011564.1:0-11842 GCA_029448705.1 Adansonia digitata | reverse complement strand
GAAAAGCTTTTCTTTCCATTATTTCCCATATAATCAAAGTCATTTATGGAATGAAACAAGCTTTGATACTCACAATAATCTCTATTCTTTTTGTTATTGGCACTACAATCATGTTCCCTATAGTAGGATACATGATTTTGATGCTTTGGATTTGCAAAAAAAGTTCTTCTTTCCACCATTATCCTTTTAATCAAAGTTTATCTGTGAATTGAGACAAAATTGGATACTCGTAGAAATCTCCATTCTTTTTTTTCATTGGCACTACAACCATGTTCACCACATTGGGATACATGATATTGATGCTTTGTATTTGCAAGAAAATCTTTTCTTCCCACTATTTTCCTTATAATCAAAGTTCTTTCATGAAATGAGACAAACTTGGATACTCATAATAATTTCCATTCTTTTTGTTATTGGCACTACAATTGTGTTTGTCGTGCTGGGATACACAATATTGTTTCTTTAGAGTTGCAAGAAAAGCTTTTCTTTGCAACATTTTCCTTGTAATTAATGTTCACCCCTAAAAAGAGACAAACTTGGATACCTGTAGTAATCTCCATTTTTAAACTTGGATACCTGTAGTAATCTCCATTTTTTTTTCTTTGGGCACTACAATCTTGTTTTCCTCATTGGGATACATAATATTAATGCTTTGGATTTACAAGAAAAGCTTTTCTTTCCACCATTTTCCTTATAATCAAAGTTCATCTCTGAAATGCGAAAAACTTGGATACTTATAATGATCCCTATTCTTTTTGTTATTTCCGCTATAATCATATTCCCCTCATTGGGATACACGATATTGATGCTTTCGATTTGCAACAAAAGCCTTTATTTCCACTGCTTTCTATGCAGTCAAAATCATTTACAGAATGAGACAAACTTTGATACTTGCAATAATCTCTATTCTTTTTGTTATTGGCACTATAATCACTTTCCCCCTATTGGGATACACAATTTTGACACTTTGGATTAGCAAAAAGAGCTTTTCTTTCACCATTTCACTGTAATTAATGTTCATCTGTGAAATAAGACAAACTTGGATGCTTGTACTAATCTCTATTCTTTTTGTTATTAGCACTAAAATCATGTTCTCCACATTGGGATACATGATATTGATGCTTTGGGTTTGCAAGAAAAACTTTTCTTTCCACAATTTTCCTTATAATCAAAGTTCATCTGTGAAATGAGGCAAGCATGGATACCAATAATAATCTCCATTCTTTTTGTTATTGGCACTACAATTATGTTCTCCGAATTGGGAACATGATATTATGCTTTAGAGTTGCAAGAAAAGGTTTTCTTTCCACCATTTTCCTTGTAATTAATGTTCACCAGTGAAATGAGACAGACTTGGATACTTGTATTAATGTCCATTTTTTTTTATTTTGGGCACTACAATCATGTTCTCCTCATTGGGAAACATGATATTTATGCTTTGGATTTGTAAGACAAGCTTTTTTTCTCACCATTTTCCTTATAATCAAAGGTCATCTGTGAAATGAGACAAACTTGGATACTTATAATAATCTCCATTCTATTTGTTATTACCACTATAATCATGTTCTCCTCATTGGGAAACACAGTGTTAATGGTTTGGATTTGCAATAAAAGCTTTACTTTCCACTATTTTCCATATAATCAAAGTTAGTTGTGGAATGATACAAACTTTGATACTCGTAATAATCTTGATTCTTTTTGTTATTGGTACTACAATCATGTTCCCCACATTGGCATACACGATTTTGAAGCTTTGGATTTGCAAGAAAAGCTTTTCTTTCCATCATTTTCCTTATAATCAAAGTTCATCTGTGAAATGACACAAACTTGGATACCCATAGTAGTCTCCATTCTTTTTGTTATTAGCACTACAATCATGTTCTCTGCATTGGGATACACGATCTTGATGCTTTGGATTTCCAAGAAAAGCTTTTGTTTCCACCATTTTTTGTATAATCAAAGTTTATCCATGAGTTGAGACAAACTAGGATACTCACAATAATCTCCATTCTTTTTGTTATTGGCACTACAATTGGTTCTCCACATTGGGATACACGATGTTGAAGCTTCGAATTTGCATTAAAAGCTTTTCTTCCCACCATTTTCCTTATTGACAAAGTTCATCCATCAAATAAGACAATCTTGGGTACTACTCATAATCTCCATTCTTTTTGTTGCGGGTGCTACAATCATGTTCTCCTTATTGGGATACACGATATTGAAGCTTTGGATTTGTAGGATAAGCTTTTCCTTCCTCTATTTTCCTTGTAATTAACGTTCATCCATGACATGAGACAATCTTGGATACTTGTAATAATCTCTATTCTTTTTGTTATGGGCAGTATAATCATGTTCTCCTTATTGGGATACAAGATTTTAATGCTTTGGATTTATAGGAAAAGCTTTTCTTTCCACCACTTTCCTTCAAATCAATGTTCACTCGTGAAATGAGATAAACTTGGATACTTATAATAATCTCCCTTCTTTTTGTTATAGGCACTAAAATCAAGTTATCCTCATTGGGATACACGATATTGATACTTTAGATTTGCAGGAAAAACTTTTCTTTCCACCATTTTCCTTATAATCAAATTTCATCCGAGAAATGAGGCAAACTTAGAAATTCATAATAATCTCCATTCTTTTTGTTATGGGGACAATAATCATGCTCTCCACATTGGGATGCATGATATTAAGGCTTTGGATTTGCAGGATAAACCTTTCTTTCATCATTTTCCTTGTAATTAACGTTTATCCGTGAAATGAGACAATCTTGCATACTCATAATAATCTCTATTCTTTTTATTATGGGCACTACAACCATGTTCTCCTTATTTGGATGCATGATTTTGATGCTTCGGATTTGTAGGAAAAGCTTTTCTTTCCACCATTTCCTTGAAATTAATGTTCACCCATGAAATGAGACAAACTTGGATACCTATAATAATCTCCTTTGTTTTTCTTATGGGCACTACAATCATGTTCTTCTCATTGGGATACACGATATTGAAGCTTTGGATTTACAAGAAAATCTTTTTTTCCACCATTTTCCCTATAATCAAATTTCATTCATGAAATGAGACAAACTTTTATAATCATAGTAGTCTCCATTCTTTTCGTTATTGGAACTACAATCAGGTTATCCACATTGGGATACATGATATTGATGCTTTGGATTCGCAAGAAAGGCTTTTTTTCCACCATTTTCCTCATAATCAAAGTTCATCTGTGAATTAAACCAAACTTGGATACTCATAATAATCTCCATTCTTTTTGTTAAGGGCACTACAATCATGTTCCCCACATTGGGATACACCATATTGATGCTTTGAATTTGCTGGATAAGCTTTTTTTTCCTCCATTTTCCCTATAATTAACATTCATCCACGAAATAAGACAACCTAGCATACCCATAATAATCTCTACTCTTTTTGTTATGGGTACTATAATCGTGTTCACCTCTTTGGGATACACGATTTTAATGCTTTGGATTTGCAAGAAAAGCTTTTCTTCCTATCATTTTCCTTAAAATTAATGTTCACCCATGAAATAAGACAAACTTGGATACTTGTAAAATTTTCCTTTCTTTTTTGTTATAGTTACTACAATCATGTTCTCCTCATTGGGATACATCATATTGATGCTTTGGATTTGAAGGAAAAGCTTTTCTTTTCACCATTTTCCTTGTAATCAAATTTTCTCTGTGAAATAAGACAAACGTAGATACTCATAATAATCTACATTCTTTTTGTTATAGGCACTACAATCATGTTCTCTACATTGGGATACATGATATTGAAGCTTTGGATTTGTAGCATAAGCTTTTCTTTTCACCATTTTCCTTGAAATTAACGATTATCCGTGAAATGAGACAATCTTGGAAACTCGTAATAATCTCCATTCTTTTTGTTATGGGCACTGCAATCATGTTTTCTTTATTAGGATACATGATTTTGATGCTTCAGATTTGCTAGAAAAGCTTTTCTTTCCACCATTTTCCCTGTAATTAATGTGCACCCATGAAATGAGGCAAACTTGGATACTTATAGTAATCTCCATTCTTTTTGTTTTGGGCAAAACAACCATGTTCTCCTTATTGGCATACATGATATTGATGCTTAGGATTTGCAAGAAAAGCTTTTGTTTCAACCATTTTCCTTAAAATCAAAGTTTATCTGTGAAATGAGACGAACTTGGATATCATAATAATCTCAATATTTTTTTGTTATTGCCACTATAATCATGTTCTCCTCATTGGGATACACGATATTGATGCTTTGGATTCGCAAGGAAAACATTTCTTTCCATAATTTTCATTATAATTAAAGTTCATATGTGAAATAAGACAAACTTGGATACTCATAGCAATCACCATTCTTTTTGTTATTGGTAATGCAATCATGTTCTCCACACTTGGATACATGATACTGATACTTTGGATTTGCAAGAAAAGCTTTTCTTTTCACCATTTTCCTTGTAATTAATGTTCACTTGTAAAATGAGGCAAACTTGGATACTCATAATAATCTCCAATCTTTCTTTTATGGGCACTACAATCATGTTCGACTCATTGAGATACTTGACATTGATGCTTTCGATTTGCAAGAGAAGCTTTTCTTTCCATCATTTTCTTTGTAATCAAAGTTTATCCATGAATAGGACAAACTTGGATACTCATAATAATCTCTGTTCTTTTTGTTATTGGCTACTCATGCTCTCCTCATTGGGATACACGATATTGGAGCTTTGGATTTGCAGGAAAAGCCTTTCTTTCCACCATTTTCCTTGTAATAAAAGTTCATCCGTGAAATAAGACAAACTTGGATACTCATAATAACCTCAACTACTTTTGTTACTGGCACTATAAGGTATGCACAATATTGATGCTTTGGATTCGCAAGAATATCATTTCTTTCCACCATTTTTCTTATAATCGCAGTTCACCCGTGAAATAAGACAAACTTGGACACTCATAGTAATCCCGATTCTTTTTGTTATGGGCACTACAATCGTATTCTAGTCATTGGAATACATGATATTGATGCTTTGGATTTGCATGAAAAGCTTTTGTTTCCACCATTTTCCTTATAATGAAAGTTCATCTATGAAATGAGTCAAACTTGGATACTTATAGCAATCTCTATTCTTTTTGTTATTGGCACTACAATCATGTTCTCCACACTTGGATACATGATTTTGATGCTTTGGATTTGCAAGAAAAGCTTTTCCCTCCACCATTTTCCTTATAATCAAAGTTCATCTGTGAAATTAGATAAACCTAGATACTTGTAATAATTTCTATTCTTTTAGTTATCGGCACTATAATCATGTTCACCTCATTGGGATACATGGCCTTGAAGCTTTGGATTTGTGAAAAAAGCTTTTCTTTCCACTATATTCCTTATAATCAAAGCTCACCTGTGAAATGTGACAAACTTTGATTCTCGTAATAATCTCCATTCTTATTGTTATGGGCACTACAATCATGTTCTCCCTATTGGGATACATGATATTAATGCTTTGGATTTGCAAGAAAAGCTTTTCTTTCCACCATTTTCCTTATCATCAAGGTTCATTCGCGAATTGAAACAAACATGGATACTCATAACAATCTCCATTCTTTTTGTTATGGGCACTAAAATCATGTTCTCCTTATTGGGAAACATGATATTGATGCTTTGGATTTGCAGGAAAAGCTTTTCTTTCCACCATTTTCCTAATCAAATTTCATCTGTGAAATGAGACAAACTTGGAGGCTTATAATAACCTACGTTCTTTTTGTTATGGGCGCCACAATCATGTTCTCCACGTTGGGATACATGGTATTAAAGGTTTGGATTTGTAGGATAAGCTTTTCTTTTCACCATTTTCCCTAAAATTAACATTTATCCATGAAATGAGACAATCTCGGATACTCATAATAATCTCCATTCTTTCTATTATGGACACTGCAATCATGTTCTCCTTATTGGGATACATGATTTTGTTGCTTCAGGTTTGCAAGAAAAGCTTTTCTTTCCACTATTTTCCTTATGATTAATGTTCACCCATGAAATAATGCAAACTTGGATACTCATAGTAATCTCCATTCTTTTTGTTATGGGCACAACAATCAAGTTCTCCTCATTGGGATACATGATATTGATGCTTTGGATTTGCAAGAAAAGCTTTTGTTTCCACCATTTTCCTTAAAATCAAAGTTCATTTGTGAAATGAGACAAACCTGGATACTCATAATAATCTCCATTCCTTTCGTTATTGCCACTATAATCATGTTCTCCTCATTGGGATACATGATATTGATGCTTTGGATTCACAAGGAAAGCATTTCTTTCCACCATTTTCCTTATAATCAAAGTTCATCTATGAAATGAGACAAACTTGGATACTCATAGCAATCTCCATTCTTTTTGTTATTGGCACTGCAATCATGTTCTCCACACTTGGATACATGATACTGATACTTTGGATTTTCAAGAAAAGCTTTTCTTTCCACTATTTTCCTTATAATCAAAGTTCACCCATGAAATGCGACAAACTTCGATACTCGTAATAATATCCATTCTTTTTGTTATGGGTGCTACAGTCATGTTCTCCTCATTGGGATGCACGATATTGATGCTTTGGATTCGTAAGAAAAGCTTTTCTTTCCACCGTTTTCCTTATAATCAAAGTTCATCCGTGAATTGAACCAAACTTGGATACTTATAATAATCTCCATTCTTTTTGTTATGGGCACTAAAATCTTGTTCTCCACATTGGAATACACGATATTGAAGCTTTGGATTTGCAGGATAAGCGTTTCCTTCCTTCATTATCCCTAAAATTAACGTTTATCCATGACATGAGATAACCTTGAACACTCATAATAATCTCTATTCTTTTTGTTATGGGTAGTATAATCATGTTCTCCTCATTAGGGTAAAAGATTTTAATGCTTTGGATTTGTAAGAAAAGTTTTTCTTCCTACCATTTTCCTCGAAATTAATGTTCACTCGTGAAATGGGATAAACTTGGATACTCATAATAATCTCCTTTCTTTTTGTTATGGGCACTGCAATCGGGTTCTCCACATTGGGATACATGATATTAACGCTTTGGCTTTGCAAGAAAGGCTTTTTCTCCACCATTTTCCTCATAATGAAAGTTCATCCATCAATTGAAACAAACTTCAATGCTCATAACAATATCCATTTTTTTGTTATAGGCATTACAATTATGTTCTCCACATTGGGATACACCATATTAAAGCTTTGGATTTGCAGGATAAGCTTTTCTTTCTGCCATTTTCCCTGCAATTAACATTCATCCATCAAATGAGGCAATGCAGGATACTCATAATAATCTTTATTCTTTTTGTTATGGGAACTACAATCATGTTCACCTCATTGGGTCACCCGATTTTGATGCTTTAGATTTGCAAGAAAAGCTTTTCTTCCCAGCATTTTCCTTCAAATTAATGTTCACCTGTGAAATGGGACAAACTTAGATTCTCGTAATAATCTCTTTTCTTTTTGTTATGGGCACTACAATCATGTTCTCCTCGTTGGGATATATGATTTTGATGCCTTGTATTTGTAGGAAAAGCTTTTTTTCTGCCATTTTTCTTATAATCAAATTTCATTTGTGAAATTAGATAAACTTGGATACTCATAATAGTCTACATTCTTTTTGTTATGGGTACTACAATCATGTTCTCCACATTGGGATACATGATATTGAAGCTTTGGATTTGTAGGATAAGCTTTTCTTTTCGTCATTTTCCCTGAAATTAACATTTATCTATGAAATGAGACAATCTTAGATACTTATAATAATCTCTATCCTTTTTGTTATGGGCACTGCAATCATGTTCTCCTTATTGGGATACATGATTTTGATGCTTCAAATTTGTAAGAAAAGCTTTCTTTCCACCATTTTCCTTGCAATTAATGTTCACCCATGAAATAAGGCAAACTTGGATACTCATAGTAATCTCCATTCTTTTTGTTATGGGCACAACAATCATGTACTCATTGGTGTACATGATATTGATGCTTTGGATTTGTAAGAAAAGCTTTTGTTTCCATCATTTTCCTTAAAATCAATGTTTGTTCTGTGGAATGAGATAAACTTGGATACTCAAAATAATCTTCATTTTTTTTGGTATTGTCACTATAATCATGTTCTCCTCATTAGGATACACAGTATTGATGCTTTGGATTCGCAAAGAAAGTAATTCTTTCCACCATTTTCCTTATAATCAAAGTTCATCTATGAAATGAGTCAAACTTGGATACTTATAGCAATCTCTATTTTTTTGTTATTGGCACTACAATCATGTTCTCTACACTTGGATACATGATTTTGATGCTTTGGATTTGTAAAAAAAGCTTTTCCCTCCACCATTTTCCTTATAATCAAAGTTCATCCATGAAATTAGACAAACCTAGATACTCGTAATAATCTCTATTCTTTTAGTTATCGGCACTACAATCATGTTCACCTCATTAAGATACATGACCTTGAAGCTTTGAATTTGTGAGAAAAGCTTTTCTTTCCACTATTTTCATTATAATCAAAGTTCACCCGTGAAATGTGACAAACTTTGATACTCGTAATAATCTCCATTCTTTCTGTTATGGGCACTACAATCATGTTCTCCTTATTAGGATACGCGATATTGATGCTTTGGATTTGCAAGAAAAGATTTTCTTTCCACTATTTTCCTTATAATCAAAGTTTATCCGTGAATTGAAACAAACTTGGATACTCATAATAATCTCCATTCTTTTTGTTATGGGCACTAAAATCATGTTCTCCACATTAGGATACACAATATTAAAGCTTTGGATTTGCAGGATAAGCTTTTCCTTTATCCATTTTCCCTATAATTAACATTCATCCATGACATGAGACAATCTTGGATACTCACAATAATATCCATTCTTTTTGTTATGGGCAGTATACTCATGTTCTCCTCATTGGGGTACAAGATTTTAATGCTTTGGATTTACAGGAAAAGCTTTTCTTTCCACCACTTTCCTTGAAATTAATGTTTGCCCATGAAATAAGACAAACTTGGATACTCATAATAATCTCCTTTCTTTTTGTTATAGGCACTACAATCATCTTTTCCTCATTGGGATACACGATATTGATGCTTTGGATTTGCGGGAAAACTTTTCTTTCCATTATTTTCCTTATAATCAAATTTCATCCGAGAAATGAGGCAAACTTAGAAACTCTTAATAATCTCCATTTTTTTGTTATGGGCACAATAATCATGTTCTCCACATTAGGATACATGATATTGTGGCTTTGGATTTGCAAGATAAGCTTTTCTTTCCACCATTTTCCTTGTAATTAACATTTATCCGTGAAATGAGACAATCTTGGATACTCATAATAATCTCCATTCTTTTTGTTATAGGCACTACAATCATGTTCTCCTTATTGGGGTGCACGATTTTAATGCTTGGGATTTGTAAGAAAAGCTTTTCTTTCCACCGTTTATCAAAGTTCATCTGTGAATTGAGGCTTGGATACTCGTACTAATCTCCATTCTTTTTGTTATAGGCACTACAATCATGTTCTTTACATTGGGATACATGATATGAGGCTTTAGGTTTACATGAAAAGCTTTTTTTTCCACCATTTTCCTTGTAATCAAAGTTCATTCATGAAGTGAGACAAACTCAGATACTCATAATAATCTCTGTTGTTTTTGTTTTTAGTGATACAATTATGTCCACATTGCGATACACGATATTTAAGCTTTGGATTTGCAAGAAAAGCTTTCTTTCCACCATTTTCCTAGTAATTAACGTTCATCCGTGAAAATGAGACAATCTTGGATACTTGTAACAATCTCCATTCCTTTTGTTATGGGCACTATAATCATGTTTTCCTTATTGGGATAGACGATATTGATGCTTTAGATTTGCAATAAAAGCTTTTCTTTCCACCATTTTCCTTATAATTAAAGTTTATTCATGCAATGAGATAAACTTGGGTACTCGTAATAATCTCCATTATTTTTGTTGTTGGCACTACAATCATATTCTCCATGTTGGGATACACGATATTGAAGCTTTGGATTTGCCATGAAAGTTTTTCTTCCCACCATTTTCCTTGTAATTAATGTTCATCCGTGAATGGAGACAATCTTGGATACTCGTAATAATCTCTGTTCTTTTTGTTATGGGCACTAAAATCATATTCTCCTTATTAGGATACACGATATTGATGCTTTGGATTTACAAGAAAAGCTTTTCTTTCCATCATTTTCCTTATAATCAAAGTTCATTTGTGAAATGAGACAAACTTTGATACTCGTAATAATTTCTATTCTTTTTGTTATAGGCACTACAACCATCTCCACGTTGGGATACACGGTATTGGAGCTTTGGATTTCTAGGAAAAGCTATTCTTTTTGCTATTTTCCTTACAATTTAAGTTCATTTGCGAAATGAGACAAACTCAGATACTCAAAATAATCTCCATTCTTTTTGTTGTTGGCACTACAATCTTTTTGTTATTAGCACTACAATCATGTTTTTCTCATTGAGATACAAGATATTGATGCTTTGGGTTTGTAGGAAAAGCTTTTACTTCAGTCGTTTTCCTTATAATCAAAGTTCATTCGTGAAATGAGACAAACTTGGAAACTCATGATAATTTCCATACCATTCGTTATTGGCACTACAATCATGTTCTCCATAATGGGATAAATGATATTGATGCTTTGGATTTGCAACAAAAGCTTTTCTTCCCTCAATTTTCCATATAATCAAAGTTCATCCATGAAATGAGACAAACTTGGATAATCATAATAATCCCCACTCTTTTTGTTATTGGCACTACAATCATGTTCTCCACAATGGGATACATGATGTTGATGCTTTGGATTTGCAAGAAAGGCTTTTCCTTCCTCCATTTTCCTTGTAATTAATGGTCATCTGTGAAATGAGACAAACTTGGATACCCATAATAATTCCATTCTTTTTGTTATGGGCACTATAATCATGTTCTCCACATTGGGATACATGATATTGGAGCTTTGGATTTGTGGGAAAAGCTTTTCGTTCTATCATTTTCCTTATAATTAAATTTTATCCGTGAAATGAGACAAACTTGGATAATCATAATAATCTCCACTTTTTTTGTTATGGGCACTACAATCTTATTCACCTCATTGGGATACATGATTTTGATTCATTGGATTTACAAGAAAAGCTTTTCTTTCCACCATTTTCCTTATAATCAAAGTTAATTTATGAAATGACCCAAACTTGTATACTTATAATAATCTCCATTCTTTTTGTTACTAGCACTACAATCATGTTCTCCACATTAGGACATACGATCTTGATGCTTTGTATTTGTAGGAAAAGCTTTTCTTTCCATATTTTCCTTATATTTAATGTTTATTTGTGATGTTAGACAAACTTGGATACTCATAATAATCTTTATTCGTTTTGTTATTGACATTGCAATCATGTTGTCCACATCAGGATACACGATATTGAAGCTTTGGATTTGCAAGAAAAGCTTTGCTTTCTACCATTTTCCTTATAATCAAAGTTTACTTGTGAAGTGAGACAAACTTGGATACCCATAATAATCTACATTCTTTTTGTTATGGGCACTACAATCATGTTCTCCTCATCGGGATACACGATATTAATGCTTTGGATTTGCAAGAAAAACCTTTCTTTCCACCATCTTCCATATAATCAAAGTTCATCCGTGAAATGAGACAAACTTGGATACCCATAATAATTTCCATTTCTTTTGTTATGGGCACTACAATCATGTACTCCACATTGGGCTACATGGTATTGGAGCTTTGGATTTCAAG
>JAQSVH010011553.1:0-11842 GCA_029448705.1 Adansonia digitata | reverse complement strand
AATAAATAGAAAATTTATCTTTAAAGTAGTCATAAAAATGAATTTTTATTTTAATTTTATAAGCACAATTAAAAGATCATCGCGTATTTTTTTATTTAATCTATTTATTTTTATTTAATTTTGAAGTTAAAAATATCATATATCTTTCTTATTTTAATACTATATCTTTAAAAATATATATTATTTTTTTAATTTTATTTATAAAATTTAAAATTTTCATAAATAGTATATTAATATATCATGGAAATTTTGAGCAATCCGTTTTGTTATTGGGTAATGCATCAGTCTGGTGGGGCATTTAATAACAATTGCTACATTGATATACGGAAAATTCTAGCATACACTTGCTAAAATTAGCTTCCCATCAGCTTCAAATAACCAGAGCCTTTTTGGATATAAAATCTTTCATCTGGGTAATTTTAGAGAAAATTCCATAAAAGTTATTTGGAGTGATAATTTTTATAAAAGTGCCAGATGAGAAAAATTATTTAAAAATTGAAATATTAATTATTAAAATTATTAATATGGAGATTATGATTATAATTTAATCCTATTTTCTCTTCATATTAGAACCGACTCTTTTATATATATAAATTATATATGTCAAAAATATTATTTAGAAATAATAAAATCTGTGAAAACATTTTTTTATTAAATCTTGGTTACAATTTAAAAATAATTAAAAATAAAAATATATTTTATATTAAATTTTAAAATACATTAACAAATTACAAAAAAAAATTTATATTAAATCCTGAATTACCATTTACAAATAAAAAAATAATAATAGATTTTATATTAAATCTCAAATTAATATATTATATATATATATATTATATGCTATATATAATATACTATATGATATATATTATATATTACATATTATAATATTATATCTGTTGGGAATAGCCCCTCACAAATTATATATAATATATATAATTATATATATTACATATTAATTATATATGTTAAAAATATTATATTAAATCTAGAATTATAAAATAATCTTGAATTATATTAAATACTCGATTAATATAAAAATAATAAAAATTAAAAAAATATTTATAATTAAAATAAATTACTTTTTGAATAATTAAAAATAATATATATTATACATATTATATAATATATATAATATAATACATATATCATATAATATAATATTATAAATATAATATAATAATATATTATATAATATAATATATTTATACAATTAAATATAAAAAAATTTATATTAAAATTTGAAAACTAGTTAAAATAATAAAAATTAAAAAATATTTAATATTAAATCCAAATTATTTTTTCAAAATGTAAAATAATATATATTATATAATACATATATAAAATAATACATAATGTTATAAAAATAACAAAATAATATATTATAAAATATATAATATATAATAAAATATTAAACATATTTTATATTAAAATATAATTACTAAATGTATGACTTCTTATAATTAAATGTACGACTCACTATAACTAGACATATGACACAGTATAACTAAATGTAAAGTAAATATACAAAGTAGTCATGTTCATGTATGATCGACATCAGCTTGAGCATGGCTTTATATATGCTGAAGGTAATTATTCTTGTATAGTGGGAGGATGACATTCCAAGAGAGACAAAAAAATAAATTTGTAAGCAAAAAATAAAAAATACAGTTGATTATTCTTGTATAGTTAGATAATTATAACTTACTATCTTTGGAGATCTTTGTTTGGGTAAAAAATTTTAATTCCTTAATATTTAAAACAAAAAAATAAATAGTAAACAATGCATATGATAATTTAATATATATAATTTATAACATCTACTAAATTATTGTCAGAGAAAAAGACAGCCAAAAGATGAGATGAAAAATATGGGTAAAATGATAATTACAGTCTTTATTAATAATAATTGCTATTTCTTTTTTTAGAATTATTTTTTTATACTTTAATTTTTTAATAATTATTATTAACTTTTAATTTTTTTGTAATTCTTCCTAAATATTTTTCTTGCTTCACTCATAGCGATGTTAGCATTTAATATCAAATATTTTTTTTATTATTTTTAAATAATTTAATATAAAATATTTTTATTTTTAGTATATGATATATATTAATATAATATATATAATATAGTTTATATATAATATATATTTTTTAATTATTTCAAAAATAATTTGAGATTTAATATAAATATTTTTATTTTTTATTTTGATATAATAATCCATGAATTAATATAAAATATTTTTTAATATATAATAGTTTTTAAATACTAATTCATTGTTTAGTGTAAAATATTTTTTATTTTTATTATATAAAATATATTATTATATAATGTTTATAATATTATACATTATATATGTATTATATAATATGTATAATTTATATATAATTTATGTTATATATCATATATATAATATATAAATTCTTTTAGTTTTTTAATATATATAATATATTATGTATATAATATATATTGTATATATAATATAAAACCTTCATATATCATATATTTAATAAAAAATAATTTTGAGAAAATTAAAGCTAAATTTTTTCAAAAAAAATGTTTTATATAATAAATTATAGATTTGGTTATGTTTTTATGTACCCTTCTAATGTTTGTATGTAAGCCGATAATATTTTTATGTAACAAATTATATACAAACATTACCTTCAAAGATTTTTTACATAAATACATTACATATAACAT
Organism: Adansonia digitata; assembly: GCA_029448705.1. Lineage (NCBI taxonomy): Eukaryota > Viridiplantae > Streptophyta > Magnoliopsida > Malvales > Malvaceae > Adansonia > Adansonia digitata. Next base: position 9,138 of record JAQSVH010011553.1, on the reverse strand, counting down.
AAATTACACATAAATATTATATAAATTGTAATATTTATCTATAATTTTTATAATGTTTAGTTATAATTTTACCAAATAATAAAAATTATAAATTTATAAAAAATTAATTTTTTCTTAATATAATATAATTATTATTAATATACCCAAATAAATTATTAAACTAAAAAAATATGATAACTTTTTTTATTTCAAAAATTACTATAAAAATTAATTTCTCACACGTAAAATATATATAATAAGTAATAAAAAATAATTTCTAGCTAATTTTCTTAAAGAAATATTTTACATACATATATTGTAGATTTTGTAATATTTTTATGTAAATCTATAATGTTATATGTAAATTCAGTAATATTTTTATGCAACAATTACATACATATATTACCTTCAAAGATATTTTACACAAATAAATTACATATAAATATTATATAAATTATAATATTTATATGTAATTTTTGTAATATTTAGTTGTAATTTTACCAACTGATGAAAATTATAAATTTAATCAAAAATTTAATTTTTTCTTCATATAATATAATTATTACTAATACACCCAAATAAACTAAAAAAATATGAAAACTTTTTTTTTACTTCAAAATTTACTACAAAAATTAATTTCTCACACATATAATATATTTAATAAATAATAAAAAATAATTTCTAAAAAATTATATTTAATTTTCTCAAAAAAAATTCTACATATATATATTATAGATTTGATAATATTTTTATGTAAATTTGTAATATTTATATATAAATTTGGCAATATTTATATGTAACAAATTATATATATACATTACCTCTAAAGATTCTTTACACAAATACATTATATATAATACAAATTACATAAAAATATTTATTATGAATTTATATTACCTATGGTAATAAACATATATTATAGATAATAAAATTTATGTCACTATAATATTTTCTGTAATAGTACTTCTTAGTACTTATTATTTATATTATTTATTGATAATATATTTATGAACTTACAAAATTTTTATGTAAATATAATAAATTTATGTGTTGCAACTTTTATTATATTTTATCATAATTTTTGTACGTAATAATATATATGTGTAATTGTAAAAAAATATGTAATACTTATTCACATTACTTATGATAATATATATGTGTAATAGATAATATAATTTACATAACTATAATGTTTCATGTAATACTATTTTTTATTACTTAATTGTAATAAACTTTTGTAACTTATAAAATTTTTATGTAAATATAATAAATTTACGTATGATAACTTTTATTATCTTTTATCATAATTTATGTACATAAATAATATATATGTGTAATTATAACAAAAATTTGTAATATTAAGTTATATTAACAATCATAATAATTTATGTAATAGTTAATATAAATTATATAACTATAATATTTATTGATAATTTTAAATTTTTATGATTTATATAACTTATAATATATTTATGTAATTATAATAATTTTATGTATTATTATATAATAATATATATAAAAAAATTAGAAAAACAAAAGAAGTAACCGGCATAACCGGTTGGTTGGGGACCTTATAAGAACCGCTCGTTAAGGGTTGTTCCCTAGAAGTCCCCTTGATTTACAACCTGGTATTTAGGCTTTTTCTTCTGCCGGGGCGGTAATAATTGATTTCCTCGTGAGATCCTCCTTACTTCAAAGACTGCGATAAAGTGTAAAGCTTTTCTAGTCGTTTTCGCTTTTATAGAGGTACGTAATGCATACCGCCGCAATGTCTTGCTCTAAAGCCGATTCAACTGGGTCAATTAAAAATCGATTAATCTAACAGTTCAATGTTATGAATTGAACCGAAATTTTATCAAACCGGATAAAATTAATAAAAAATAAAAAAATTAATAGAATCGAGTTTTATATATTAAACCTAAAATAAAACTACATTCAATCCAAATTTTATAACCCAATAACAAAATCCAATATAAACCAAAAATATAACCCAAGGGCAAAACCAAACAAAAAGTTGCAAGCTCGTTTAACCTTCAAATTAAACCCAAACCGACCATTATCTCCAAAGCCGCGGTTAGTTGAGATTTCTTTGCTGGGTTTTCCTTTTTTTTTATTTAATCTTCTGTACCTTGTTTCGATGATCTGTTTTTGAGGCTTCTTTTGTTTCTCAATGCTTCTTTTCATTATTTAGTATTTCTGGCATCATTTTTTCTGGGTTTGTTTTAAACTTCATATTTATTGACCCTCTGCCTCACATTTTTAGATTCTCTTCTCCCATGCTTTTGAGGTTGAGGATTTTGTTTTTATAATGCTTTAGTTTAATAAGCTTTTGGGTTCATATTCTTTCAACATTCATATTTGTTTTTTCCCCTTCGGTGCAAAGTTTGAAAATTTTAAGAAAATTAGCTGATTTGATCGTAGCTTTTATTGCTCTAAGATTTGCCTTTTTAACTTCGGAGGATTGCACTGATTTATTTGCTGCACGTTTATTCCGAGTTAGGACTTTTTTTTTTCTCTTCATGTTTTGTAAATTATATGGCTGATGATATAAAACTCTTCATCCAATTTGGTTTTACTAGCTAGAGGAATGCATATAAATTTAAAAGCTTGAACCATTGAAAACCGGTGGTTCGATCGGTATGATCACCAGTTTGGTTTTTATAACCATGGTGATAAATCCCTTAATTTCTAAAATAAAAAAATAAAAAAAAAAACTAATTTGTTTAACTTTCATGCAATTAATTCATTACCATGACGCGACTGCTGCCGTTGGATGAAGCTTTTGTCGAATAAAAAAACAAATAAAAAATAGATTGTCTCGTGTATGAGGAAGATGCTGATGAAAATTTGTAGCCAAGCAAACTGTCCGGCAGAGTACACTGTATTTCATACAAACACACAATTAATGCAGCTTTCTTTTATCCTACTCTTTGACAATTATAATCTTTAAAATAGTCCTTGTCCAAAATCTACAACTATAAATATCCAATTTCTCTCAAACTTTTCATTCATCAATAAGTTTCAGCTTCATTAACTCGGTTTCTTTATAATTCCATCATTGTCTCAATTTTCTCTAGAGCAAATGTATGTCGAAAACGATGAAGCTTACTACTCCTTTTCAAGAATTATTCTGATTCTCTGTCATGTTAGGCATAAATTGAACATCTGCAATTACAAAGTACAATGTGTTAAACTTTGGGGCTAAACCAGATGGCAAAACAGACTCCACCAAGGCTCTCCTGCAAGATGGAAAGTAGCCTGTGACTCAGCAGAGTCAAACATAATATATGTACCGAAAGGACGGTATTTGCTTGGTTCTATGGCTTTCAAGATGACTGCAAAAGCCCTCAAATCATTATAAGAATTGATGGCACCCCGGTCGCCGCTCTAGATCATCGAGTACCAGGCAAATCCACCGATTGGCTTAGCTTTGAAGTAGTCAATGGCGTTTCTATCATTGGGGGTGTACTTATGCCAAATTGCAAGGCTTTCCGCATCATCTGTCCTTCTGGAGCCACGGTACTATTTTCAGCATTCGTTCTTTAGTGGCAAGCTCTTTGATGTCACATTCATTAGTTTGTGATGTCAATTCTCTCTTATCGATATTTATTGTAATTGATTACAATAGCATTTATTATGTCTGTAGCAACGAAAAACACAACATGACTAAAAATACATTTGTGATTGCAATTTAAGTCACTAACATTAATAATAATGAAAAATAAAACCTTTATCATTGTATCTTGTTATTAAGAACTTCCGGCAAATTGACTTCATTTCTGTGTGAAAGTAGGCATTAAGTTTTACCAAGTCCAACAATATCAGGATCAATAGATTAATGTCATTAAATAGCCAAATGTTTCACATTATGATAAATGGATGTGAAAATGTGCACGTCAAAGGGGTTAAGATCATCGCCGCAGGACCGATGGCATCCACGTCCAATTATCCAAAAATTATGAAAATCATAAAATGCTCTATTAAAACTGGAGGTGACTGCATCTCAATTGGCCCCGATACCAAGAATTTATGGATTGAATAAGTCACTTGTGGCTCTGGTCATGGCATAAAGTTTGATATAGTATTAAATTTCATTTGTTACTTTTACTAAGAATTGAACCAATGTATTTGTTTTACACCAAGTACTCTTACTAATTTTTGAAACCATGATTTCTTTATTGATACTGTTTGTTTTTGGTTAATTTGCACGCTGCAGCATTGGAAGTTTGGAAAAGATTTGAAAGAGGAAGGGGTTCAAAATGTTACCATACAATTCTTTTTGGCACCCAAAATGGGCTGAGGATCAAGTCATGGGCTAGGCTCGATAGTGGATTTGTACAAGGGGTTTGGTTTATGGATTCTTTAACGAGAAATGTGCAAAATCATATTGTACTTGATTAGAATTATTGTCCTCAGAATCTAAATTGTCTCAATCAAGTATAAAAATTCCCATTATAATTTTAAATCCAAATTTTTTACGTTACAAAAGTTCTGAACCATGCAGTCGTATATGTAAACGTCCTTTTTTATTTATTTACGATTTATGCCACTATACGTTATTGGATTATCTTTGTTGATCTTTTCATTGATGTGCGTAGGCATCGGGAGTAAAAGTTAAATATATCATGTAAAAGTTAAAAGTTGATGAGTTGCATGTCTTTTGATATTAATTTTTTCTATTTTTTTAAATAAAAAATATTTTTCCTAATCTATGATCCTATGTGCCCACAGGGATGACAAAATTCAATTCATTCTATAAATTTCGCACCCATCCACCAAAATAGCTAAGTTTTTTAGAAGGGACAAGTTAGAGCGAGCAGTTTGAAAGGCAAGACAGGATGGTTCTGACAACTATTTGCTCCGCCACCCGTCCCAGTTATTAATTTATCATTTTAGCCTTCTATATTTTTATCCTTCCCCGTACATATATATATATATCCTTTCATTTATTTACATTGTATAAAAAAAAAAATTTGTGGTAATTGATCTGGCTTAAAGTGAAATAAATTTTTTATAGATAATTTACTTAAAAAATGATATTCATAATAAAAAAATGATACTATTATTTAAAATTAAAAAATTAATAGAAATATGATGGAGTGGGAAAGAACAAGGCTTATGGAGGTGACAATCATCCATGAAGGTTAGTTGATATTGATATTTCAACATTCGAGATGATGAAAGACACGATATTGCAAAGTTGGATGGAGATGATGTAACAAAATCTACTTCTATCTTGCTCTATTATCATCCTTTTCCCATGCCAAAGAAACAATATAAAAAAAAAAAAACGTAATTAATTATTTATATCTATGCCTTGGCAGAGACACAATTAAGGTAATGGGTTATTTGACCCTATTGAAATTTAAAATTTTAATATATATATATATACTTTTTGATAGAAAATTTAAATTAATCGCGTTGATTTGAAAACACTAAAGGCCAATATGTAATACTAAAAACGTTCTATAAAGAGTTATAATGGATCATTAGAAAAATCTCAAAATTTAAAAAAAAAAAAAGAAATTCACAATATCAATAATTGATAACTAATGAAATGGATCACATGCCTTTGGTCTTTGAAATGAAAATTTGTCTTTACTTTTTTACGTCCGAATAAGTCAAATTGATGCAAAGAAAAGAGCTTGTCTTTTATACTTTTCTCATCAATTTAAAATGAAACAAATATAAAAGTCTTTGGTATTTTCTATGTCATCAATTTATTAGAGAAGCTAAAACATAATAGAAACCAAAGAAGAGTAAAACACAATAGAAACCTACATAGAAAAGGGAAGGGGGAGGGACTATAGGTGTTTATAGGTTGAGCTACTTGTTTAAATCTAAAGACTCATTCAATATTTGAAAGGGTTTGGACAAAAATATTAGAAACAAAAAATAGACTTGGATAAAAAATGAGGCTTGTTGAAAAAATGAATCGGATCTTGTCTCCAATATTAAAGGCTCAAGCTCAACCAAACCCGATCTATTTTATAATTATATAGTACATATTAATTATATAATTTTTATCATTTAAAGAATAAATACATATAACCTTTAGTGTAAACATTTAAAAATATATTGCGTTATTTATATTTAAATGTAATAAAAAATATTAAATTATTAAAAATTAAATTAAAAAATAAATTAGAAAAAATTAAATATGAGGTGAGTCTAAATGAGTTTAGACTACTTATTTATAGATATGGGTAAGCCTAAACAAAATTTGAAGCTCTTAATTTGTGCCAAATTGGGCTTGGACAAGCATATATAAAGTTAGTATTATATTTAAATTTGATCCGAATCCTAACCATGAACATTGATGCAAAAATAAAAAGTAGTACTTGTTTTGCTTGTGGTTTTTCGTAAATTATAAAGAAGGACAGCTAAACTCTAAAGATAAAGATGTGAAGATTTATTTTCGATGCATTTAGAGAAGATCAAATAAAAAAGAGAATTCTAAACTTTAGATGTCTAATGCAAATTTAAACTTTCAAAACCCTAACTTTGAATTAAATTTTTTATTTTATATTATAATCACTTAAATTATAATAATTAGGATGTTTATTACATTAGTTTTATTTGTATTATATGATTGTCACAACATACTAAATGCGAATTTGGCACATTAGAGTGAGGAAATATATTCAGTGTGAAATTAGGATTAAGTCATCAGAGTGAGTCACTCACCCGACTTTCCCGCATGGCTATTATGAAATAATCAATAAATTAAAAGCTGCCACCAATCTTTTTGGGATAGTTGTGATTGGTCACCTATTGAGATTCATCTTTTGAAGGTTTCAAAACCCTTAAAAACATATCCTAAATTTGCTTATAAACAAAGAAAAAAATAGGGTTTAGGAGGTGGTTATGTGTAGGGAAAAATAAGCACTCCCACAATGCACTTAATCAATACTATTAATCACATGTTATTTCTAAATTTTAACTAAAGTGGGTTTTAAATTTCTATATTCAAGAATATTTCTTGTGTCATTATTTATTTACTTTCTACTAAATTGGGTTTTTTTTTTTTTAAATTTTTTGAGAAAAAGAGAAAATTCTTTGCATTCCACTAGCAGACCTAGTGAAACAGAGTTTTTCGTATTTTATTTTTGAAGAGAAATTCTAATTCCATTATTTGAGGAAGATATCCTGTCATTAAAAATAATCAATGAGAACCTTTTCATATACTAGAAAAAATCTATCGACTATATTTAATTTAGATATATTGCCTCAAAAATCACGTGTGTTATAATAAAAATTATTTAATGACTCCATAAAAATATAAAAACCTAAGGGTTCGATATTGACATGAAAGCCATAAAAACATCATTTTAATACAAAAACACTGGAACGTCTCTAAAAGTTTCTATTTCGACAAAAAAAAATGCTGGCATGACCCTAAGGACACGAGATTGACATAAGTTACTAAAATAACCTTAATGAACATGATTTGACGTAAAAGTACTAGCATGACATTAAAGAACTAAATTTTGGTGCAAAATTACTAAAAATTACTTTAATTGACATATTTTGACCTGAAAGTACTAACATGATCTAAGGGACTCGGTTTTAGTGTGGAATTACTAAAATAACTTTAGTAGACATGTTTTGGCATGAAAGTACTAACATGATCCTAAGAACTTGGTTTTGATGTAAAATTACTAAAATGTCTTTAATGGACATGTTTTTACAGAAAAGTGCTAGCATTACCCTAAAGGATTCAATTTTAATGTAATGGACTTGGTAAGAGCTAATTACCTCAATTTTGATCTAGGTAACTTGAGTTTGAACTCAGTTTTGATTCTAAACTTGGCTAAATGACCCCTACTTGAATTCGGCCAAGACCCAAAATTATTTTAAAAATTATTTTTTCTTTAAACAAAGTTAGGAAAATATTATTGAATAAATCTAGGCAAGAAAAGAACAAACCCATTTTGAAAAGTCCTTTAATATGAAGAATGAACATAAAATAATAAAAATAGTTACATGAATACAATGTAAAGTCAATAAAAGACTTGAAGTAAAAAAGATAACATAGCATAAACATAAATAAAATGAAATAAAGTGACAATGGGAATTAAAGTAAGTAAAGAAAAATAAACAAGTAGTAATTACAGAGATGGAACAAAAATAAAATAAATAAAAAACAATTATAACCAAAGTAAAAGTAAAGTAAATGAGCATAATTTAAATAGCATTAAATGTAACATTTTGTTCAATGTTTGGCCTTAGAAAATGGTTTGTTATAATCAAGGCTCAAACATTATTTAAGTAAAAGCTTAGGATCATTAAGCTTTAAACAATGGAATTAAAAATAAAAACATGGAAAATAAATGTGAGCATTAATTTAAATAGCATGATAGCTAAAAGTTTTGCCTCAAGATTGGTTTTTTTACAACCTCAAACATCCTCTAAGCTGAACTTATGATTATCAATCTTTCTAATGGAATTTGATAATAAACAAGAAAATAAGCTTAAACATGGTAGCTCAAAGTTTGGCCTCAAAATTGGTTTATTGCAACCTAGGGTCAAATATTCTTTAAGCTTAAGCTTAGGATTATCAAGCTTATAATAATGGAAAAGTAGCAAAGAGATGGATATAATAACTTGGAAAGTAAAGCAATAAAAAGAACATAAAAGAAAGAAAAGATGAAGATGAATTTACTAAGAAAAGAAAAATAGGTAGTAATCTGCCTTAGAAAATTTTGCAAGAGTTTCTTTTTCTTTTTTCCTTTTTTGTTTCTTTTTTCACACTAAGTAAGATGATAGCTTTGAAGTATGAAGTGGAGGCTTCTTCCCTTGAGTAACACAAAAGGATTTAGCTAAGGGGCTTATAAATTTGGTTTTTGTTAGACTTAACAATATTTGACACTATTATATGAATATGACACGCTTAAGGTCAAAAAAATGAAGGACATGACATGATATGACACGACACGATTACATTTGCAAAACTTATTTAATACGAATTATACACATATCAAAATTTATATAAATATAAAAACCTTAAACATGATTATGACATGATAAAATATATGATTATGATACGAATACATGAATTGCTAGGTTTAGTTTTTGTCCTATGCTTTGTCATATTTTGCTTGTAAGCTATCATCTAACCTCTTATATGCCATAATTTTGGTTTATCTAGGTAGTATA
>JAQSVH010011471.1:0-11848 GCA_029448705.1 Adansonia digitata | reverse complement strand
AAATATTTCATCAAGAAAAATACTAATCTTGAAAATATTTAAACACAAGCTAATTAAGCTTAAGTTTTAGTTATATCGAAACTAAGATTAATTCAAAGCTAATATAGCTAACACACTTTTATTCCTTTTTCACTTACAATGAAGCCCAATAACTTACCGAATGTGACACCAAATATGCATTTGGCAAGGTTTAACATGAGCTAATATTTGTTAAGGCCTTTGAAGAGCTTTTGCAAGTCGGGTACATGTTCATTCTCTCTATGCAACTTGGCGATCATGTCGTCCACATAAACTTTGATCCCTTTATGCATAAGATAATCAAACAATGTCACCATTGCCCTTTGATAAGTTGCCGCAACATTGTTTAGCCCAAAAAGCATCACTTTGTAGCAAAAAATTCCCCACCTGATACCAAAGGTAGTCTTTTCCATGTTTTTGGTCACCATTTTGATTTGGTTGTATCTTGAAAATTCATCCATGAAAGAAAAAAGTGCATTTCTAGCAGTGTTGTCCACTAGGGTATCGATATAGAGTAAAGAAAAGTTATCTTTTGGGCTAGCTCGATTTAAGTCCCTAGAATCCATACATATTTGCGTCTTATCATTCTTCTTAGGGACTAGAACTATATTAGCCACCCACTCAGGGTATTTGGCAACTTCGAGAAATCTTGCTTCAAATTGTTTTTTGACTTTTTCTTTGATTTTTAGTAGCATCTCGGGTTTCATCCTTTTAAGCTTTTGTTGTACAAGTTTACACTCAGGTTTGAGGGAAAGTTTATGGAATACGATGTCAGTATTTAACCCAGGCATATCTTAGTAAGACCAGGTACACATATCTCAGTACTCTTGGAGAATGCTTATCAATTGGTTTCGGGTTAATGGTTTTATAGAGGTTTTAGTTTTGACTTCCTTTTGGTCTTTTCTATTTAAAGGTTTGTGGTTTCGATGGGTTGTTTATGAGGTAAAATCTATATTTCTTCTTGTTCAACTATTTTGAGCAGATCTAGAGGTACAGGGTCCTCATCAGAATCTTTTTCATGCTCAACCCCACCAGCACAGATTGCTTGCTCAAAGTTGATTTCTTAAGTTTCAATGCGAATATTCATGTCATCTTTATCTGAATACCAAAAAGAAATGAAAAAGAACAATATAGGCAAAAAGATATGCAGAAGGAGGTGAAAATGGACACAATAAATGAAATGCATAATGCTCCATCATTTTCATTGATAATACTTAATAAAAGGTGCCCATACAAAGGATCCACAATGTTCTTGGGTGAAAGCATGTGGGTTTGCTTCATGGCATTACTTTGAAAGAGTTTTAAACAATAATGGGATTTCTGTCTCAGTCTAGATACTTGGAATAAATTCTGAAGGGTATAAGTTGGTTTCTCCACCCATTGCTGATGGCTCTTTAATTACATTAATAGAGAAATCCCCAAAAGTTTTTCTTAACACAAGCATGACATTTGTTGAGCTAGTGTTAACATGTCTGCTTAAGTGAATGTTCTTATGCAATGGCAAAAATGCCATAGGTTCATGTCCTATGTCTTGTCCCAATAGATATGTTATTTTTTTCTCCTGATTCTTCTGGGCTTGCTTCTTTTTCTATTGTGCATTGGGTTTGAACCCCACTCATCTTTTGTCAGTCTAATGGGTCACCTTTAAAGCTTTAGCAACTCCTTGGAGGCATCTTCCAAGCCCTTTTTTAGCTCGAGCACCTTTGTCGACTGTTAGTTTCAAGCCTATTTGCGTGCTTCCTGACAGATGAGGTTTAATCATGGGCAATCCCTCATTGAGATAGTTGGCTTGATGAACTCAAATGATTAAAAAAAGGGTTATCAAATGCCCTCATTAGGTTTAACATATGGGGTATCGGTCGAGGTAGCAGCAATGATATATTCTTCCCCACCAATACTGACAACTTTGTTTCTAATTATAAACTTCAATTTTTGGTGCAAAGACAATGGAACTGCTCTCGTAAAATGGATCCACAACTTTCCCAAAAGGTAATTATATGATGGAACAATGTACATCACATGAAAGTCAACCTCATAAATACATGGCCTATTTAGAATGGGATAGTGATGTTCCCCATAATGCTTCTGCAGGTTCTGTCAAACACCTGCACAACTGTGCGACTGTTTTGAATGTAAGACGTATCAATAGAGAGGTTATCCATGACATAAGCATTACATTATCAATGAGCACCTTGGGCAATATGCTCTCTTTGTAATATGTGGTGATATGAAGGGCTTTATGATTTCCTCTTCCTTTTTGTGGAATCTTACCATTGCTAAAAGATATGTAATTGTCAGCCATGATATTGCTCACTAGATGATCTAGCTAGCCTATAGAAATATCGGGAGAGACATAGGTCTCGTTTAAAACTTTTAAAAGTGCATTTCTATGAGCTTTAGAGTTTAACAAAAGTGATAGCATAGATATGTTAGTAGGTTGCTTATTCATCTAATCCACGATACTGTATTCACTATGTTTGATGAACTTAAGAAACTCCATTGCTTCTTTCTCACTTATTGGTTCCTTGGTAACTTTTGAATTTGACCCTTTAGTTGTAGACTAAGTGTTTAAAGATTTTGGCTAGTTTCTTCTTGTTGAGCTTCATCCCTTAAGACTGGTGGCGCATGACACCTACCACTCTGAGTCAAGTGGCTTACCCCTGAAAATCAATATTTAAGGCTAGTTGACTAGATTCCCTAATAATTAAGGTTTTACTATCATAGTTCCAGAAAATAGCCTTGTTGTTTTCATAGGGAAATGGAGATGGCAGTTGAATGACTATCCTTTGTGCAGATAGGGTAGGAGTGACTTGAAGACACAGTCGATTATCATACAAGATCAATGCTCTTCTAATGCCATAGAAGGGATTTTCCATATCCCCTTCTGTCGCATTGATGGATGGAAGTACATCTACGGGTTAAATAGTCAAAGTCTACTTCTTATCATAAAATTCGATGTTGAACTTCCCTCATCATTCTTTGAATCATGGCATGAAACTTTTTACACATCTGAAGGGTATGACCATGTACTGTATAAAAATCATAAAAGCTGCCAACTTCTTTATTTTTCTTCTCAACCCTATTAACTAATTTAGCTTTTACCAGAATCTACCAAATTGTGCTCATTGGCTTTCTGAGCTTTTCCATATTTTTCACGAACTTGCAATCTTGTTCAGCAATGAACCTTTTTAGGTCTACACCTGTATGGGTTTGAGTTAAACTGACCTTTGTTGAACCTTAGCTATTGTGTTGTTTTTACTTTTCTTTTCCTTTTGCCCCTACTTGATTCTCTTTTTAAAGCTTCATCCATTATCCCATAAATTATGACTACTTTTTACCATTTCTTCATAGTACGGTGACTGTAGTGTGCCAATAAACCTGACAATCATTTCCTTTTCCGTCAATAGCGGTTGAATTTGGGTAGCCTTTTCCATCCACCTAAAAGCATAATGCCTAAAGCTCTCATTTGGCCATCTCTCCATACTAACAAGGGAAAGCCAAATCAAAACGCCATCATCATTTACTTTCTCCCCTTCAATGATGTTAACGAATGGATAAGTTGATTCATGATATTCCTCAAGAATTCTATCTCAAATCGGTCCATCATTCCATAAACCATTTTCAGGAATGACGAACATTGGTGTAAATCGTGCTTTTGAGAACAGTAACAGTAAGAGGACTCCATGAATTCTTCTCTTAGGCTTACTATCCCAACTTCCCTAAATGTTTTCCATACTCGACTCATTGGCGTCTTAACCTTTCTGACATCTCTTTTAATCCAATAGCCTTTCCCATCAATCATGGTATTTACCCTTGGTTTAGCGTGATTAGAGAGTAGGTTGGCCCTAATATTTGGTCCATGCCCTTGCTCTATTTTTATTATGCCTCTTTTCAGCAAGCCTTGTACCTTTCCCTTGAATGAGGTACAGTTCTTAATTGAGTGTCCTTTTGCTCTAGCATGGTATTCACAGTAAGCATTCTCATCATACCAGCTAGGGTATGGTAGAGATTTCGGGTCTATAACACTAGGGTGACCAATTGGCTAGGTAATATGCGATTGTAGATCTCTTTATATTAGTATGGTAAAAGTCAAAATATTCCTTTTTTTGAGGTGTTTGATGATTACTTGGGGCTCTAGCATTGTTTGTGCAGCAAGGTTGCATGCTTGGAGGAGTGTTTGAACAAGATTTAGTGTAAGGGTGACTGTTGGAGCAATCCCAGTAAAATGAACTACTAGTGTCATTGGTAGAGGCTAAAACCTGAATACAACATATTTGGGGCATATACCCCTTGAGCTGAGCATGGATTTTAAGGAACTTTGCAGTGCTACGACTGACAACGTTTACTTTTTTTCCTTTCTATTACTTATTGGTTTCTTAATTGACCCAGATAATTCTCCCATAGATATTTTCCCACTTTTGATGGCATTATCAATCATCTCCTCTGATACAACTATCTTATCAAAATTCTTCATGGCATTTTCCACCAACTTCATGTAGTAAGGAGCTTTCAAAGTGACAACAAACATAACTGTCATTTCTCTTTCAGTTAATGGAGGCTGAACTTGAGTTGCCTCCCTTCTCCATCTTTGGGCGTACTGCCTAAAACTTTCATAGGCTTCTTCTCCATGCTCATAAGGGAGAGGTGATCTAGGCTGAGTTAAATACATGCTTATATTGGTCAAGGAATGCACGAGCTAGATTTATCTATGTTTGAATTCTTATAGGGTCTAGCCCTATTTACCATCAGAGAGCTGCCTTAGTTAAACTATCCTAGAAGCAGTGCATTACTAATTTTTCATTTTTCTCATACCCGATCATCTTGCAACAATACATCTAAAGGTGGGCAATGGGATCTGTGGTCCCATTATATTTTTCAAACACTGACACCTTGAATTTATGAAGAATGATAAGACTAAAGACCAGTCCTAGAGCCTTTGCATCTATAATTCCAAATTTATCACTTTCCTCCACAGCTCAAAGATATTTCTCTAGAGATTGGTATTTGTTTAACTCTTCATCATTTTTTAAAGACCTTTTTGCCCTTTTTTGTTCTACTTTTTCATCAAGATCTGGTACAATAGGTATAGCGGGTGAAGAGGCTTAAACTAAATATGGTGCTATTGCAGGAGTGAGATAAGTGAATGGTTAAGTTATAGGAATTCTTGCTACCAGGGGATGTTGTTCTTGCAAAGCTACTTCATGCATATTAGTAGCCTTGATACCACCATTCAGATTACTGTTATGGTTGGTCGGTCACTTACCAGTGTCGATGGTGTTTATCTGTCATTTATTTTTTAAAGCTTTAGATGACAGTTTTGTTAATTCTACCATTTAAGATTGAAGTTCTTCATTCCTAGGGGTTGATTATTCTTGAGATTCTCTGTACATGAATTCTAGTTGCTTAATGCGGGACTGATGATCATTCTCTATGGCTTTACGATAAGCACGAGTATTATAGCAATAGTGAGCTTAAGATTCCATGTTTTGGGACACCGTTACTTTAGATTATTGATGGATTAGACCCTTAGAATGTGTCACGACATGTCATGAAGATGGATATGAATTGATGAAGTAGAAAAAGAATTATGTTATTGATTCAAATGCAAGAGGGATAATTGGATTAGGAAATAGCTCCACCAATAGCATCTTTCATTGAAGTAATCAAAGTCTTGAATACATATGATTACATTCAAAAATGTCTGGCATGATTACATTGTTTAATCACATATTCTAAGAAATATAGCAATTTTTGTTTTTGAGGTCAGGTGGGTAAAATGCTATATGCTAGAGATCGAGCCACATCCATCATATATTCAGCCTCCAACTGAGTTGCTTGAATTTGTTCAATAAGATGCCAATGATGAGTCTGATAATTTTGGCATACGTGATCAACTATTTGTTGTCATTCTTGCTTTCATCGTTTTGAGGCCTATAGAATTAATCCACCTGGTTTTGGCTAGCTTGCAAAGACTGATCTAATCCTTGAACCTTTATAGTTAATGTCTCACTCTCAACCTTATTTGCTCTCAAATCTTGAACTTAAGCTTCTAAACATACATTTCTCTTTTGATAAGTTGATACAAGGGTTTGAGCTATAATAAGCTTCTCTTTACTATCTTTAGCCCTTTTTTCCCACTAATGTAGTTTTTTTTAGGGTGGCAATTTCTGTTCTCCACTCGATTGCAGCCTTACTTTGGCATCATGATTTGTTTGCTTTGCTGACGGCCACATAGTTTTTCCTTAAACTCTCGAGATCTTCTTTTAGATGATTCTTCTCCTTACCAGCTCATTTTACCTTACCTTCACATAGATAAATGTCCATCTTCAATTAATTCTTTTCCTCCTTTAGGCGGGCAATTTCTTTGGTAAAAGTTATTTTTTCTTGTTCAAATTCTCATCTAAGCAATTTGATTTTAGAAGGGAATTCTTCATCTACAGATACAATAGCAGACGAAGGCAAGGCATCATTAATGCGACGTATCTTCCATTCATTATACATCGAGGCCACACTGCCTCTTCTCTAGTGTCTTTCCATGCAATGAGTTTGTCTCCAAGCCCGAAAGGCTAACTAAATTTTGACTTATAATCCAACTCACCATATTCAAGGTCGCATGCCTCTAGGTCTTGAACAAAGGGGACAAAATTGTCAAAACAAAAATTGTCAAAAGACCAAATTAGGTGTGTAGCTGTTACTTCCCTATAACCCAATAAGTGGCACCCAATTGCAATCCCCACATCTATACATGATGGTTTATGGCGAGAACCGAGCAGCCTTCTATGTCACTTCATCCTCGTTGAGATTCTGAAGTTTTTGGATCCTTTGTTCTTTAGACTTTTTGTGAAGCCATTTCTTATTGAGGACTTTGGAGAAAGGACTAAAGTTAGGGAAAAAATTGCTGGCCTCATATTTTCTTCTGGGCAAAGATGGCCAATAAGCCATAGGTGAAACATAGGTGTAAATCCAATAAAACGTCATGTCCCTATTTTTTTGTAAAAATTAAAGGCTCGAATGGCTTCAATGATGATAAAATATGCTGGGTTAATGTTGTAACACAATCAGGAAACAAGATTTGCCACCGCTGCTTTAACATAACCTAGCGTCTTCAGGAAAATGACTAGGCCATATATCGCCAAAGCGAATATATCTTGCATTTTCTGAATCTCAGTGGTACTTGCTATTGCCTCTTTCAAACTAGCCCATGAAATGCATTCACCGTTTCCCTTCTTCTTGATGTGACCTTCAATCCATGTGTTGGGTGCACTGAAAATCCGAGCCAATCTTTTCTTAAAAGCTAAAGGGTTCAACACCTTGAAATATATTCTATCAGTCTTGGCCCTCTCGATGTTGAGCAATGAGGTATATTCCTTTGTTGTAGGGTTTAAATCCTTATGGTTGAAGGTAAAGCATTGATATGCGAGGTTCCAAAATTAGGAAGCAGCCTACAATAGATTAACATCCAAATGGACCTAGAGTAAAAGGGCAATGTCCCCGTATCTCTTTGTGAATGATTCCTTCTCGGTACTATCCCAACTGGTCCATATATATTTCAGATCTTGCCAGTCATTCTAAAATACCCTATTTTGATCTTTTCATGCATTCTTGAGATATACCTAGGTTTTAGGATGTCCCCATTTTTATGCTGCCGTCGCTCGGACCAAGTTTGAACTTCCTCGAAAGATTTCAGCTCTGAGGTGAACTGTTGCTCCATGACAGACACCCTTGGTAAACACTACACCCTTGGCTATTTATCCCATGGCAATAATAATAATGAAATGATGCATGCATGCAAAAGAGAAGAAGAAAAGATGATAAATTAGCAACTGTACAAAGAAATAAACACACAAAAGAACAAAATAAACAAAATAAAAATGCCACATAGAAGTTTTCCCCAAGAATAGACGATATGATGCATAGGGTCAAGCATAACAATCAAACGGCATCATAGCGTATCTGCGCTAAGATTGCCTTTACACATGGTGATACAATACCATGTAAGGACAGGCTTAACCAAACAAGTGGTGGCATTCATTCGTCAATATTTGTGTTAAGTCATCAGCATGGTGACTTATTTTGGTCAAATTATGAACTTTTGGCATCGTAGGTGTGAACATTCGCTCATTATCACCTACTTGCTAAGGAAAGGTAAGCCATAGAATATTATAGCATACCCTAAAAAAATGATCATAAAAATAACATGTAAAAAGTGAGTGACGATGTTCACCTATCGTCGCTTGTATAATATGGTATACAAGAATAAAAGGAAAAAGTGTTTCCCTGAGTGACCCAATTCTCCAGGTTATTCTGGCAGTGTTCTGGTATGGTTTGACATGGTTTGGCTCGTAAAGCTCACTATATAAGTTTAAGTAGATGCCTCAATAGGTATCCGAATCACTTCTCCGTTCGGTAAGGATAGCTGGGGCACCCCAATCTTAGACCCATCACGAGTTTAGTGAAATGGGTTTGACCCAATGGATGTATTCCCTATGCAAATGCAGAGGGTTACTCACAAGAGACATAGGTAATTTATATCCCGGAAGGTCTTGCCATGCCTATGCAGAGGGTTACTTATGAAGGCGGATGGCTCATTCCTTCTAATAATTAGGATCCTAGCCTCGCCATGGTGTTTGGTAGGAATATAGTGCAAAATGAAAGTGCACGGTGTGTGTCAAGAAAACTATCAAACCTTTTTATTTTACTCCATATTACCATACTTATTCGAATTGACATTTATTCGAAAAGAATGCGATCCCTTAAAAAAATCACAAAATAAAGGCATAAAAAGTAAAAGATTAGAAGGCAAAAAAAAGAGTGAATTATATCTAAATAATTATGGAAACTGAAGAACCAAGGACCAAGCAAGACATAGCTAGTCACAGGCGTTACTCTTTAAGTTTCTCCCCAGTGGAGTCGCCAAGCTGTTGACATTCCATGTGCCCGACCTTTACAAACTTCAGATGATTCGAAGGGCCAAAGCATGCTCGACATAAAAAATATGATGATGTTTGACATGAAAAAGTAAAAGACCATCAGATGAATCGCTCATCCGACTAGTTTTGGATGGCCACCATGAGGTGGCCATAAACTTAGAGTTGCCACCGATCATTTTAAGATAGACATGATCGGATGTCTATTGAAAATAATACCAGAGATTCGTTGTTTTTGGTTTAGGAGTTGGTTACGTGTGGGAAAGGATTAGCACCCCTATGACACTAAAAAATCGGTACCATCTAAATATATTTTACTCGAATCTCAGTTTCCTCGATTCCATTTTTATCATTATTTAAATATAATTCCCTCTAATGCATGAAATTGTGTAAAGATATGAGTTCGGGTTTTAATGAAAATTTTATCACCTATACGCCTCGGAGAGGTGAGAAACATAGGGTGATGAAAATATCTCCAGATGGGTTCTAAAAAAAATCAAATATTTTATGTCTGGCACTGGAGAGATACCGACACAAGATATCATTTTGTGATTTTGAAAATGATCTTTAAAGCATGAATGCCCAAGGTCCCTACAAAAGGAAATGTATGAGTAAGGTGGAAAAGAGAACAATAAATAAATCCACATAAAATACATGAAAAGAAGGGACAATCGAAATGTTTCTTGTAATTATCTTTGATTATCAATGAATAATCGAGATCACAATGTTGAGACTTAGTCAATGGAAATTTGAGTAGAAACAAAGGTTTCAATCACTCGAGGATGTCCCAGGGAAAAAAGTTTGGATTTTAGAAGGAATGTGGAGAGGGAGGTTGGAGTATCGCTTCAAAAGAGTAGGGTTAGAGTATCCCCAAAGGTGAAAATTTAATGTCATTTTAAGGTAAAAGCGGGGTTGGAGTATTCTTTCAGAGAAGTGAGGTTGGACTATCCCTGAAAATGAAAATTTGATGTCATTTTAGGATAAAAGTGGGATTGGAGTATCCCCTTAGAGTAGTGAGGTTGGTGTATCCCTGAAAATAAAAATCTTTGACGTTAAAAGGAGTGGGTCATATTTTTGAAAATAGGGAATCTTTAAAAATCAGAAGCCAAAGGTTTGGCTAAAATGTTCCTTTTTTTGTTTAGCCTTGGTCCGAGTCTAAAGGGTTTAGGTTATGAGAATGATCCAAGTAGATCATAAGGCGTTCGAATGCCTCAATAAAAACATTTCAAAAATCAGGTTAGAAACAAAGGATAGCATAATGTCATTTCTCTTTCTGAATTTATTTCGAGCTTATTCGGAGGTCCCGGAGGGTAAATGAGATACCATTGGAAAGGTAACTCGATGAGGATTAATGTAAAAATATTGTAAAAATCCTAGAAAATTAACTTCTAAGCAGAATTAATTTTTGAATTTCAACCTATCTTGACACTGGCAGCATGTACAAGGTAAAGGTGTGATAGACTTTGAAAAATCATTTCGGATTCATCTAGAATTGTTAAAATGCGAATAATAACTTTTCGAAAAGGGAATTTCATGAACTCCATGGGAAAAATATTCAAGGGATTCAAAATTGTTGTTTGCTAGGCCAAGGGGCCAAAACAATAAACTGCTAGCTAGATCTAGGGGTTTCAAATAGTGAAGATTTAAAAAATTGTAACTATTTCATCCGAGATGATCTGAAGATAGATGATTGTTGGAAAGGTAATTCGAAACCCTTTAAGGGAAAAATGCCAACACATTCTAGATAAATCATTTTTGATTATTTTGTAATAACTTTTCAAGATCGGGCCATTGTGTTGCCAGAACAAAACAGCGAAGGTGTTCGATATTTTGGTTTTTCTTCAGGTTGAGCTCACGCCATGGATATTCAAACACCTGCAACCAAGATGAGATATTGACATAGGTGTCATAAGTTCATTCCATAATCCCAGAGTAGTTTGGGATGATAGAACAACTTGTTGACTATGCCACTATAAGGATGGTTGGCTTAGGACCAACGGTTCATATTTTTCAACTAAAAGACTTCATTTCATTTTTGAAAAACCAGTACTCTTATACTCATTCTTCCATGAATCTAGAACTGAACACTTGCTTTGCCCCTAACATTGGAAAAACCAACTTCATAAAATCTTAAGCCCATGTTATTCTCTATGTATGGGAGATAGCATGTGCTTAACTTGGGGATTTTTTGAAATCAGGTTTTCTAGCACTCAAGCATGCATCTCAGCACAACCAAAGTACCATAAAATGATGTAGAATATGGAGGACATATATGCACGAGCAAAGATGACAATTTTCATAGAAAAGATAATAAGATGATAGATAGATGCATGAACATACTTGGGATGAACATGTATAAAAGGAGTTTGCTAAAAAGGTGTTTTTATTTCATGGAGCCTATCAAGCTTCTAGGAAATGCATGAGCATACTTATGTCATGTTAAGATTTGTATTTTAAACATGAGATAAAGAAATGAATATGGAAGGAACATGGCAAGAAGTACATGGACAGAGGCTATTATGGTGATGAAAATGCAAAGGAGCATGCTTAGTTAACCAAACAACATAAAGTCACCAAGAAAAACATCAAGATCCTAAACTACCACAACCAAAGCCAAAAAAAAAAAATGCATGGGAGTCCTAAGGTGGCCAAAAAAGCACAAAAGGGTTTACTAAGATGATGTTAATGACAAAACATAAAGATCAAGGTAGAAAAGATATACCAAAAAAACTTGAACTTCCCTTTTTCCCGAAATAGTTGCTATAGGCTTAATTTCTTCCTTCTACTTGCTATTATTTAGCAAGAAAAGGATAAAACAAAGTAGCATTTTGGTGGTATGGTTGATGGTGAGGCTTTTTAAGGATCAAAATGTGTGGAAAGTTAGGTTCTTGAAGGTTTTCCAG
>JAQSVH010011439.1:0-11850 GCA_029448705.1 Adansonia digitata | reverse complement strand
TGCTGACATCACCTTGTCCCCTTGAGAAATGGCCAAAAACACCTCCAATTTGGCTCCAAAAGGCTGGTATAAATGGACCACTTCTATCTCAGAAGAAAAAGGTTAGATTCCAGCTTTTGGCAAGTTAGAGCATTGTATCAATACATAAGAACCATGTATCAATACCTTCAAGTAAAATTATGAATTTTCTCATATCTTTTGTCCCCGGATACTTTGAACTACGTCATTTGATGCCACATCTTTGCATTTACCTTTGATAAGAATCATGAGAATCATCGCCCCATTTTACGTCCATGCTCCACATTGTTAAAAATTAGCCCGGACAAAATAAGGTGTCTACACATGTATAAATACAATGCTCGATTATGTTGATACAATGTTTTATAGTATCAACACAATTATCATTGTATCGATACATTAGAGGGTTTTTAGACCAAATGTATCGATACATTCTTTAATGTATCGATACATGTAAGCTATTTTCCATGATTGGGATATTTTTAACTCGTCAACAACTAATCCAAAGCTCGATTTTAACTCATTTTTACATCAAAAAATATCAAAACCCATATCAAATGTTCAATTTGGACTTGTTAATTGATTAAAACATTTTTTAAAGTCTAAATTAGATCATAAAGGGTCAATGTCATATGATCACCCTACTCTTCCCTTGTTTCTTGACAAAGATCACCATCAGCCACCCTACTTGCGGGTTTCTGATTTCAACAATCAAACTAGCTACCCTATGTCCATCACATTGGTAGCAAATTATTTCTTACAGCCACCCTGTAGCCATCAGCTGTCACAACTTTGTCCCCTTGAGAAATAACCAAAAACACCTCCAAATTAACTCTAAAATTTTGGTATAAATAACCCATCAATATCTCAGCTGAAGGATCTTTTTTTTCTAGCTTGTTTCTGCTCTCCCGACTCATTCACACATCAAAAAAAATGGAATCCTGTAGCCTTTCACTCAGTATCCAAAAATAGTCCCAAAAATTTATTCCCAGCCACTATACAGTCTGACAAATCATCTTCAACCATACTAGAACCAAAGCCTTTCTTTTTCTCATGTTTCTTGCTAATTAACAACAAGGAAAATAGGGGAATTTAGGCCATCTCAGCCGCTCTAACCACTTTACCAAAATTGAAGCTTTGTTGGTATAACTTCCTACTTAATCACTTTCATTTTTAGTTTTTTAGCATCTTCATCATTTTAGTGTGCTTTCCGTGCTTCCACCACCCTTTTAGGATTCTCAAGCATTATTGTGGCTTTTGGTTATGGTAGCTTAGGATTTGGATGCCTTGATACCCTTTTTGATGTGCAAAGTGTCTCATTTCATCCTCATTATTTTTGACAGCTCTTGTTCATGCATTTTATGCCATATCCATGCATCATGTTATGTTTAATCCATGCATAAATCCTTAGCCTAGCATGTTTCAAGCATGTTTATACGTTAACTTGCATTTTGTCATGAATCATTGTCATTTTTAGCATGCTTCACTTCATAAAATGTGTGCATAGCACTTTTTCTGTCAAGACCATTGGTAAAGCTAGCATCCCCATTCATGTTATGTGCCATCCCTTTGTATGTTCATTGTCTTCTCCTTTTCTAAGTGCATGTTTGATGGCTGTAAAAAAAACTGATTTTTAAAACCTCCTTAAGCCAAGCTTGTTAACCTCAACCAATGAGGGTTAGATGAACTTAGCATTTTCCTTAAACTTAGCAAAAAATCTTGAAAAAAATTAAGTTTTCTAGATCTGGAATCTTGGTTAAACGAGCTCAAATCTTCTGATTTTCCAACGAAAATGACCCTGCACTTGTTCCCAAAATGTTTGTGCCTTGTTTTTGAGTCGAAACCTTGAGTGATATGATCAATGCGCTATTTCAGCATCCCAAACTACTCCAAGGCTGTGCAAATGAGTTCGTGATGCTCATGCCACACTTTCCCTTCAGTCATGGATGTTCGAATGTCAACAACCTGAGCTTGGACCCGAAAACACAAAGAAAAATAAAAAATATCCCATGCTTTTCTTTATCCCTTACTAGCAGTACAACTATTATGAATTGAAAAAATTAGTTTAAAATTGCAAACGATTTTTCATGAATTTTTTTATATTTATCTATCCAAGTGTGTCAAATTATCTTTAAAACGATGTCTTATTCACCCCTGGATCATTCCAGATGAGAGAGTTATGTTTTTTCAAATCTAAACTATCTAGAACCCCTACAATCAGCAACATGTATTCTGATCAGGCCATTCAGACCCACTAAATTATTTTTCCAAATCCTTCAAATATTTTTTCTAAAAAATTCATGAAATTCCCTTTCTAGAAAGATATTATTTGCATTTTTTTGATACCAAACGAGTCCAAGGTGATTTTTCAAATTTTGATACATCCTATCCCTCGTATATTCTTCCAGTAGCATAATTAATCCAAACTTGAAAATTTATTCCCTTGGAAAGTGACTTTTTGGGATATTAGGGATATTTTTACAATGACCCTCTTCGAGTTACCTTTCTAACAATATCTTGTTCACCCTCTAAACCTTCAAACCAATTTAGAATAAATTCAGAAAGTGGGATTACGTGATGCTATCCCCTATTTTCAGTTATGGTCAAAATTGAGTTGTTTTCCCAAGCTTCACCTTGAGACATTCGAATGTCACTGTATCACCCTAATCAGCCTCGAGAACATGCTTTGAACTCCCATAGGCTTACATCAAGGCATGAATTTTTTTTTTACATCTTTACCATTCTCATTCACAATCATTTCATATATCAAAAAAGCGTCAATATGCTAACTCATTTTCTAAATCACAAATTTTGTCAATTTAAGTTTTTCAACTTGACTTCTTTAAAGAGTGTCAGACATGTCACTTTCGGGGATACTCTACCCTAACCTTCTGAAGGGATACTCTAACCCCACTTTTTCAAAATTGTTAAGATTTAAAAATCTTCCTTTATCAAAATTATTGATCTTTTAACTACAATTAAATTTTTCTTCTTCTGAGATTTCCATGAACGTGTCAAGAGTCAAGCCTATTTTTAAAAAAAAAACTCGTTCAATCAAGGAACCTAGATCCATCTCAAAAATTATTGATTCAATTATTCCTAGATAATCGATGCCAATTGCGAGATAAATTCCAATGGTCCATCCTTTCCTTTTATCATTAAGTTCAATGGTTCATGTTATGTTACTTCATTCATTGCCTTATTAACATGATTTCTTTGTGATAATTATTCACATTCATATTTTCAAATCATTTCAAGTAAAATTGAAGGTGATGTTCCGCGTGGGTAGCTCTCCAGTGACCAAAATTGAATATTTCATTTTTAAAGTAAAATCCAGAGGTCATTTTTATTAAAATTTTTTATATTCCCCATCTATCCGAGGTGTATATGAGATTAATATTTTCATTAGAACTTGGATTTGTATTTCTATAAAATTCATGCACTAAAAAAGGGTTATATTAAAATAGTAACAAGTTGAAATAATCAAAACTGAGATAAGACATAACTAGTGAGGTATCGATTTCGGGCGTCATGAAAAGGTTCGTGCCTCATTGTGCGTAACCAACTTTCAAACTCAAATGGTGAATCTTTGTACTCAGTAGACAATGGGATCATAGTTTTAAGTTTCATAACTCACGACATAGGTTCTAATAGGCATCCGATCATGCCTAGCCCAAAATGATCGATGGCGACTCTAAGCATTGGCTACTTAGTGATGGTCATCCGAGACCAATAAGATGACCAATTCATCTTATGGTCCCCCTCACTTTATCATGAGTTGAGAATCTGTATTTTCTTATTTTCATCATGTTGTGAAGGAAAAGTCTCAATCAAGAAGATGTTTCCTAGTCAGAAAAATATTTTAAGTTATATACACCCATATATCCGTTAGGATCCACCCCGGGGTACGTTACAACAATCATATCATGGAATAGAGTGACCATTACCCTTTAATAAGTTGCCCCTACATTTTTCAGTCCAAATCGCATCACCTTATAGCAGAAAGTTCCTTACATTATGACAAAGGTTGTCTTTTCCATGTTTTCTGGTGCCATTTTTATCTGGTTTACCCCAAAAATTCATCTCTGAAAGAAAATAGGCAATTTTTTGTAGTATTATCAAACAGAGTATCTATATAAGGAAGAGAAAAAATATCCTTCAGACTGTTCAATTTAGGTTTCGATAGTCTACACACATTCTAACTCTACCATCTTTTTTGGGAACTTGGACAATATTCACAACCTATTCTGGGTATTTTGCCACTTCGAGAAATCCAGCCTGGAATTGTTTATTTACCTTTTCTTTTATCTTCAAAAGCATTTCTGGTTTCATTCTTCTCAACTTTTGCTAAATCGGTTTGAATTTTGGTTTTAGAGGTAATTTATGGACTACGATTTTCATATTTAACCCTAGCATGTCTTGGTAGGACCATCCAAAAATATCTTAAAATTTCCAGAGCAAACTTATTAATTCCTTCCTGGTGATGAGCATTAGGGCAGTCCATATCCTGACTTTTTTTTTTTATCATCCTTATCATCCCCTAAATTTATCACCTTTGTGCATTTTTCATAGGGCATTATTCGTTCATCTTCTTAATCGATTATTTTTAGCAAATCAGGTGGCAAAGTATGATCACCAATATCTTCTTTGAAATCAACTTCTTTCAAGCAAACAGTCTGTTCAAATTCAACCTTTGAATCATGTTTAGGACCATCCATTTTTCCTTTAGTGCGAAATCTATAAGGGCAAAAAAGAAAAGAATGGGCAAACAAATGTATGATGAGATTTGCATAAATGTATGTAACAAAAGAAAGAAACATTGGTTCAAAAGAAATTGGACATAGACAAAAAGGTCACATGCATTTCATTTCTGTAAATGATAATTTAACATTTCAAGTTTTCACAGAAAGATTCTTAGATGACAAAACGAGTTCCCAAGATTACTTTGAAACTGACCTAAGCAATATAGTTCTCTCAATACAAGTCTAATTTTTCAAGACGTATCCAAGAAAACAAGGATGGATCTTATGATCATCATTTGGCTCTTTGCTATCTTCTCCAATGGTGGCCACTTGACACTTTTTGGAAGCTTCATTAACTACCATAATAACTCCATTGGCTTCTTTTTCGCCAGTTTCTAGATTAACAACCCCTCTATAGTGAAAAACTTCATTCAATAAGGGGTAGAGAGTTATTTTTTGGCTTGAATATTGACTGAAGGTTTAGAGTAGCTTTCTTCCTCGATATCTGTTTTTAAATTTCTTCTTCTAACTCCACTCTAGCTTAAAACCTAGTCCTTGCTTATCTTTCTTACTACTAACATTGATGGATCAGCTGATCCCTTACAAATGTTTCCCAAGTCCACTTCCAGCTCAAGCTCCTTTCCCGGTTATAAGCTTGAGACATATGCAGGTTTTGTTTAAAAGTCTAGGTTTTACGATTACAGACTTTTTCACAACAAAAGTGGTGTTGATAATTTCAAAGGACCTAAAAGAGCACTCTTCAATTTTAGTATCTGCTTCAATGTAAGGGGCTTCAGTAGAAGTCATGGCCATAATGTCTTCTTCCCTGGATAGGCTAATCAATTTCTCATCAATTATGAATTTAACTTTTTGGTGTAAAGATGATAGGATAGCCTCGACAAAATGTATCCATGGTTATCCCAACAAACAGTTGTATGCTGGGACAATGTCCATTGCATGATATTCAATCTCAAATGGGCATGAGCCAATAACTAATGTGATCGACATCGTTCCCTTGATTTCTCTTTTGGTCCCATCAAATGCCTTAACAATTGTATGGCTATGCTTGATTTGACTGACATCAACTGATAAGCGAGACAATGTGATCAACGGCATTACATTTCAAAGATGATCCATTGTCAATGAGGACTTTAAGTAAAATGGTCCTTTTACAGTGAGTTCTAATGTGGAAAGCTTTTATCAAAGTGCTGCCCCTAGTGGGATCTCATCGTCACTAAATGAAATGAAATTGTCAGCAATAATGTTATTTACAAGGCAATCTAGCTTATTTATGGAAATGTCTTAAGGAATATAGGCCTGGTTAAGCACTTTTAACAAAATATTCTAATGCGCTTTTGAGCTCAGTAGCAGGGTTAACATAAAAATCTTTGTCGTTGCTGCTTTAACTATTCTACTATACTATATTCACTATGTTTAATGAATTTAAGAAATTCATCAACCTTTTTTTCCTTGATCGATTCCTGTAGTTTCACTGGGTTATCTTCAGTAGCTATTGCTTTTCCAGATACCTATCCTTTTGACTTGGTTTTTGCACTAGTTTCACTGGTTTTTAGGCTATAGATGCGACTACTCCTTCTCACATGGTTTACCCTAGTTATGTTGATAGCAACCAGTTGGCTTGTAACAACCTCTAGAGTTGTTATTCCACTATCATACTTCCACGGTACTTGTTTATTATTCTAACATGGGAACAGAGTTGGTGCTTTGATAATGAGTCTAGGAGTAACGTCAATCTTAGGCGGTGCGATCTTTGGTTGATTACGATAAATGATAAGAGGGTGACTAACACCATAAGGTAACTGCAATGATCCTTCACTAGCCATTTTGATTAATTTTTCTTTATATAATCCAGCTTCTTCAAAGAACCCAATTTCACCATTGTCTATCATTTTTTGGATTATGCCTAAATATTTTATGCAATTTTGCAAAGTGTGCCGTAATGTTTTGTGAAATTTGCAGAAAATTAGTACTAGGACCAGATTGACCTTTGCTACTTCTATTAGCTTGACTAAAGATCCCTCTTTCAATTAGGATTACCCATACTTTTCCATAGAAGTCCTAACTTCTTAGACTTTGGACTTCTTTCGATCTTCTTCTTCAGTAATTAGAGCATTAATCCTGGGTTTGGTATGATCTAGTAAAGGATTTACTACCACATTAGGTGCTGAGCCATTATCAATTTGAAAGGCACTCTTCTTAAGAAAACTTTGAACCTTTTGCTTAAAGGCCATCAGTTTTCAATCGAATGACGTGCTACTGCATGATACTTACAGTGCAAATTTAGGTCATACCAATTGGGGTAATTCTTTCATATCGTTTGGAAAAGACTGGAGCCATTAACCATGCCTCAAAAAGCTTATCAAACATTTCCTTATAAGAGTAAGAAAGGGGTTCATAGTGAGATATAGGTTGGTTGGCTCTTTGGGCTAGTCGATCAACATTGGGTCTTGGTTGGTTTTATGGAGAAGGGTTCAAAGTGGTGGTCTGAGGTGATGTGAAAGAAGAGCTCTGGGTCCTTGATGGTACGATTGACTAACGTAGTTAATAAATAAAACTTTTTCTTTCTTCTTTCCTATCCCTGGTTTTTTTCTAGTAGAAGACTCCCCAGTCATGATTTTACCAGCCTTTATAGTTGTTTCAATCATCTCTCCAGAAATAATAAGATCAGGAAAATTCTTAGTTGCATTCCCTACCAATTTATAGTAATAGGAGGGACGCAAAGTGCTCACGAATAGCATCATGGTTTTTTTTCTCAGTCAAAAGAGGCTGAACCTGAAAAGCCATGTCTCTCCATCTTTATGTATATTCCTTAAAAGATTTGGTAAACTTCTTCTTTACATTATGAAAAGTTAGTCTATTAAGCACCTATTTAGCCATATGTTTATATTATTAGAGAAATACATTAGCTAAATTAGTCCAATATTGAATTTGAGTGTGGTTTAGATCGTTGTACCATCTCAACGTAGATCTAGAAAAAGTTCTTTGAAAATAGTGAATCAAAAGCTTGTTGTTTCGGGCATAACCAACCATTTTCCTGATGAACATTTTAATGTGTGCTTAAAGAGAAGTAGTGCCTTTGTACTTTTCAAACTCGAGCATTTTAAATTTCGATGAGAGGACTAAATTTGGTACTAGACCGAAGTCCTCGACATCCACACTACTATATAATTCAGGCCCTTTAATGGTTGTTAGCCTCCTCTTAAGAAAATGTAGTTTCCCTTTTTCTATTTCTACTTCAGCTTGCTCTTTACCCTTCAGTTTACGCTTTTCCTTTTCATCGATGCCAGGGCCTGCTGAATCTTCTTGAACGACTTTAGTTCTTGCACCAACCCCTTGTGAAAAGGCATTAGGATTAATGGTGATGACTGGTGGGTTAGTAGTTGGGACATTTTGTTGTAGATTTTGGATATTGTTTGGTTATGCATTCTGAACGTGAGTTGTTTGTTCCTCAACTGGTACCCTTCGAATCCTCCAATAAAAGTCAGTATTAATGTCTAACTATTGACAAACCAGTTCCTCTGCCAATAACAACTCCATCATCCTTGCGATCTGAGCTTGTAGCTCTTCTTACCTTTTAAGCATGGCTTTCTAAGCCTGTCGATGACTTTCTTCTAATCCCTTTAATCTTGCCAAGTGATCTTCAGCCATTCTTCTTGTTTTAAGTCTAATATGGTATTGATGAGTGGGTAGTGGTTGAGCTGGTCTTTCTGAGCTTAGAATGTTGACCTTAACAATTCCACATTTTTTGAGCAAAGTAATTTTCACTTATGAACTAAGAAAACTAGTAATCATGTATGTATTTATGTATATGTATAGATGGGCATATGTGTATAAGGTATGAGTATATGAAAGCACTCATAGGGATGCTTGCTTTAACTAAAGATTCTAAACTTAAAAATTTTCATTAACTTTGTGACAAATTACATGTTCATATCATTGATCATGTAGGGATTAGATCCAAGGAAATTCCCAATTTGATTATATTGTTTCTGAGCTTCATCCAAAAATTGAAGTACAACGTGTTTGTATCATACCTATGGGATTAATTTGCATCTATGAGTCTCTAAACCTCTTCACCATTTTCCTTGCTTAGATGATAGCTGAATGGATCTACTCCGTAAGATGATCTATGTATATCTGTCAGCCAAAAGAATTAGCTGCCCATTGTCTACCATCATTTTTCAGCCCACTATAGTCTATTATCCCAATATGCATCTAGATCATGGTAGGCTTGCGCCAAGGCATGAATATCATCTCCCCTATGTTGTAATTCTAATCGCATCTCTGCAATAGTCATAGTGAGACCTTGTCTTTCCTTAAGCAGTTGAGATACCCTTCCATGCTTTCGATCCAAAGCAGCTCAGAGTTGCTTATTCTTTTCCATAGACCTTCTTAACTGGAGATGTGTACTAGCATATTCTCTTCTTTCTTTTTCAAAAATAGTTTGCTTGGCCTCTCTTTCCAAAGCTTTGGCCTTCCATGCTCTTAACTCTTCGTGAAGCTTGCATATTTCTCCTTTCATCCCTTTAGCAGTGCTATTGGAACTCTCGGATATCGTGATGAGTTTCATTTTTTTGTTTTGTTTGACCCAGTCATTCTTCAATAAGTTGTACTTTTCTTCTATTTTTTTAGCTTCTTTTACTTTTGCTTCCATCTTCTTTCATAAGTAGGCAATTTCCTCTTGGAGCTAGTGATTCTCATTAATCATTCTTTTCTGCTCTCTGGCAGCTTCTTCCTTAATCAAATCGATCTCGGATGGCATAACAGGTTCTAGCTAAATAGATACTCTAGGAATGGTTCCATCTAAGCCAGGAGTAATTATGTTGCAACCTCAAACTCTCCTCCAAACATCATACCCCAGAGTACTCTTATCCATGTATACACTTAATCCTAACTCATACCTTTCTTTCCATTATAAAGTAGCCATTTGAAGTGACCTTTTATAATCCTTACCCTTGATATTCCAAGTTAACACCAACCAAATTTGAAGTCATGGGGATGAATTGCCGCGACCTATATTGCCTTTAGACCAATAGTGATGCATAACCTACGGTGCCTTATATTCTAAATAAAGGCACATATAGCAAATTATCACATCGATACACAAAGCATTTTTGGCAAAAACCATGGTGCCCTCCAGGTTATATAAAAAAAAGCTAAGTTCTTTAACGTCTCAAACCATTGTTTCTTAGTTCCAGACTTGGCCTATTCTTTTTTGATGAATTCCTAAAAAAGAACAAAGTGTGAAAAGTAGGGTTTAACTTTATCTACCCCTTCACCCCATAAGTGACTTTGAGCCTAAATGTACAACAACAAAGCACTTCCAAAGAATCTCCCTTGACCCTCTTTTCGGCAGGCATTGAGTGCTCTAATTATTTCAGCTGAAATTGTTAGAGCCGAGTGCATATTTCTTTTCAATCGATCAAGTAAATCCACTACAGCTGCTTCAACATGTCCCAACACTCTCAGGAAGAAAACCATCCTATATATAGCATAAGCAAATGCATCTAAAGCTTTTTCAGTGTCGAATCGCTTTCGGATATATTTTCATAGATACAGCCATGAAATGGCATTGGTATTCCCTTTCTACTCTATGTGATGGTGGTCGACTTTAAAATCATGATCCAAAACTTGACTTAATCTTTTATGAAAATTGATCGGATAGCACTCTTTGCAATAGATGGGTCTTGTCTTTAATGGCTTAAGCCCAAGAAGAGCCGATATCTCTTCCATAGTTGGGGTCATTTTGTGTTGATTGAACGAAAAACATCGAAATGACAGATCCCAAAACTTAATCATAGTCTTGACTAGCTGTTCATCTATGTGCACTTTGAGTAAGAGAGCAATCTGTCCATATTTTTCTGTAAACTAGGTTTGCTTTGCACTTCCTTGCTGATCCCATATTTCCACTAACTCTCTCAAATTATTCTAGCAAAGGTCTGAATGTGTGATCTTTGGTAACTCTGACACGAAACCTTCTGCTACACAGTCCTTATCCTTTTTCTGGTTGAATTTGGACTCCGAACGGACCTTTTTGAATTCCTTAGAAATAATCACCGCATGTATTGGTTCCACCACAAAAATAAAAATTGATCTAAGTTGAAATTCTTTTTAAAGCAAGCATTCCTATATGAATATGAGAGATGAAAAATGCACCAAAAAGAAGAACACAAGCAAGTGAGTATCTTTAGGAGATATTAAATTCAAATAAAACTTCAAAATAATGAAAATCATAAATTATTCAAACAAGGTAAATAGAAATCGCAAATCATTCGAACAAGATATTAAAAGTAAAAATAAAAAAGGAAAACATAACTTTGTCCCTTCATGTGTCCCTTATTTTGGTGACATCTAAAATCGGGCATGGCTTTGACTAGGAGGTTAGTATGGTTCACTATATATGGTTTATGTCAGACCTCTAATTAGGTTCTCGAATTCCTCGAGACCTAGAAGAACTAGCAAGGTACCTTATCTTTATCCATCGTGGATCCATGTCAAAATAAGTTTAATTCAAGTGGACATGTCTTCCATGTCCATAATGAGGCTAGCACCTTAGGCAGATGTAAGAATCTACACCAAGTAGGCTTTTCGCTGACCTAGACAGAGGCTAACACCTTAGAAGACATAGCTACTTCACCCCCTCCTAAAATATTAGGTGCTCATGCCCCTTCCATATCTGACAGAGGAGAAACTACGACACAATGTGCATAGTGTGTGTGAAGGGACAAATTTACCTTTTTATGACACAATATTAAAGAAAAAACCCACTATCCTAATCCCCAAAAGACAAAAGCAAACACAAAATGATTAGTGCAAAATAAATATTGATATAATGAAAAGAAAAAAAATTTTTAAAGGGAATTTAAAATTAGATACCAATTGAAACCGAATTAATTGAAATTTAGTTAACAAATAATTAATTTTAGGCCTGACTCTCTAGACGTCTCCAGCAGAGTCACCAAGTTATCGCAACGTGGCCCAGATACAAATCCTAACCAAGCTCGACTTAAATAGCCTTCGCTCTATATTTGTTAAATTTATCACTATTTTATATTCTCTTATTTCTATA
>JAQSVH010011428.1:0-11851 GCA_029448705.1 Adansonia digitata | reverse complement strand
TTAGATCTTACTAAAATGCCTATTAGAAAATTCTCAGTTGATCTCATCAAACTAAATCCCATTCTAACTCTACCTTTAACCAAAACCATAGATCAAAACCAACCTCGACCAAATCAAACCTATCTTGAGTTAGAGGTAACTATCAAATGACACGAGGCAATCTTAAGGGTTTTCTAAAGATCTACTCACGTCTAACATATTGATCTCTTAGAAAAGGTTTCGAGGAGTATCAGATTAAATATTCATCATGATTATCAGGGGCATCAATCGCCCGAGCGATCTCTTTATTATCATTGTACTTATTTTTTCAACTATAAAAAGAATTGTATCACATTTCTTTTTAGGAATGAAAAACTATCTTGTTCTCTTAAATTCTTGTCATTACTTTCATATTGCATTAGGCTTTTCAATTAATTGATAATATTCGATAATTGAACAAAATTTACATTAGGATTTTTTTATCTTACATCAAAAGGATGAGGAGAACACAAGGATTTCTATTCATGCCTTGAGTATCAAGATCATGAATTCCCTACACCCAGTGCCTATCTATTATGATCATATGTCAATTTGTCCTTAACTTTCGAGGTCATCAGCAATACACCATCAAAGTTAACCCAAACCAAATTCACACAACTCACTCAAAATCCTATCAAGACCAAAAACTAACCAAGCCAAATAGTCTTCTAGTCCATAAACTACTGACAAGATCCAACAACACTGTCAACAAGGATCAGTAAACACTCTGGGTCAAGAAACATAACCATCATAGTTCTTACCTTGTCAAGAAGAGCAGTTATGTTATATTAACTCAAGAAAACGATTAATTAAGCATTAAGTTGCCTAAAGGGATCATGATCGCAAGGCCTATCAATGTTTGAAATCATAACTTAAACGTGGTATTAGGAAAATGGCTTTCAAAACTCCTAATCAAAAGGGAAATTTTTAATGTTCATTCCCATATTAAACCTTATGTCATGATTAGGTAGTCACATTGTCAAGAAACTTACGTGCACATCATTATATCATGTATTCACATTATCATAACATAACATCATCTCACTAGCATCATGTCAAGTAGAACTTGTCGAATCTCGAAGAACATCCTAATAATAATCTTTGATATTGAAAATTAGCAAATTAGAAGGTTGCTCAAGTAAGACATTATCTCTCTAAGGTTTCACGTCATTAGAATTCAAAGTCTAATATTGCTAGAATTTTGTAATCCTATTCATTGGCACCTTAGTCAAGAACCTTACTCAAGAATTTTCGTCAAGAACCTCAATCAAGAACTTTTGTTAAGAAATCTTTTTTGAAGTCCAATATTGCTAGATCAAAAACCTTCATAAAGGTTCTTAGTCAAAAACATTAGTTAGGAACCTCACTCAAGACCCTTTGTCAAGAAGTCCTTTCAATGTCCAATGTTGCTAGAACACAGTGATCCGACTTATAGGCACTTTAGTTAAGAACCTTAGTTAGAAACCACAGTCAAGACCCTCCGTTAAGAAATCCTTTAAAAGTCTGATATTACTACCATGATTCAATACATTGGCATTCTATCATTATTAAATCGAACCTAAGGATAGGTCAAGCCTAAAATCATAGTCTAGGTCTTTTATCCAAAATTTGTCAAAAAAAATCCTTTTAAAATCTTGTGTTGCTGGCCATGATTTAGCACATTGGCATTCTATCATTTTCAAGTCGAACCTAGGGATAGGTCAAGCCTAGGATCATAATCTAGGTTTTTTATCCAAAAATTCAAACTTTACTTTTTTGCCAAAAAATCTAAGAATCATCACCAAAATTATGTTTTATCTTGACATTATATTAATTTTAGTTTTTTCATTATAGGAACACGAGGTACCATCAAGCACACCCTAGACAGAATTGATTACCTGGTTCCTGATATTCAGCAATAGCTAAAGAAAGGCAACTGTAGACACCTTATTTTATTTGAGCCAATTTTGAGTATTTTGAGACATAATCGAAAGGTAATAAAATTAAAAAAAATTAAAAATAAAAATGGAGACGACTATCGAGTGCTATGTCAACAAGCATTATTAGGCAATGTTTAGAGGTTGTATTAAGGAAAAATGTAAAAAAAAAAACGCATCAAAGGTCACTATTGAGGTGTCACCGAGGTTATATTGACAAGCACAGATTAGTCATCCACTATTCCTAGCAAATATAAGGTTTTTGAAGGGCCAAGGTATGAAAATTTACATTTTTGTATGAATGTATCAATACATGGTCTTTAGGTATTGATACAAGGCTTCCATGTCACCAAAAATTCAAATTTTCACGTCATATCGATACAGAACCCTTCTATATCGATATGTCTTTTGTATCGATATGCTAGCCTTTGTATTGATACCGAGCTTCCCAATAGCTTAAAAATCCATTTGGCTAGTTCAATATCAACCCAAAAAATATTGGTATCAATGCCAGCCTCTAAGTATCAATTCCAGCTTCATT
This sequence comes from Adansonia digitata, assembly GCA_029448705.1. Taxonomy (NCBI): domain Eukaryota; kingdom Viridiplantae; phylum Streptophyta; class Magnoliopsida; order Malvales; family Malvaceae; genus Adansonia; species Adansonia digitata. Next base: position 9,376 of record JAQSVH010011428.1, on the reverse strand, counting down.
GTATCGATACCTGGAGCAAAATTTGCTCTAAGTATTGATACAATACACATTGTATCGATACTCTAAAGCTAAAATGACCAATTTATGCCATTTTCACCCCTTATATCATGACAATAAAACATGAATTGGACCATGTTTTTGGCACCAAAGATCATCCAAATTAATAGTAGACCTAAGCGTTGGACTTATGATTAGGTTTTTAACAAATTTTTAAGGCCCAAATAGCCATGACAAGGGACATTTTCATGACTTAATTCACTTTGTTAGAGGGCAACCTTAGACTTTCTCATTGCTTAACTGCCAAAAATGGCATTGATCCACTATTTTGCTAAGCCAAGCAATGGACTTGTGGGCAGTTAAGCATAGTACCTTGTCCATGCATGAGGTACATGCATTAAAACCTTAAAAAAGCCCCTGATTTTTACATGTAGTCTTTAATATTCACAGTCATATAAAGCTAACATTCTTAGCTGAGCACATACACATCTCAAACACATTATATTAGATCCAAACACTTTCCAAAAACCTTTTTAACTTCTCTAAAAAAAACCTTTCTTTCTCGTAGTTTCTCAAAGCCACCCCTAAAAACCCTTCTAAAACCTTTTTTTTCTCACCATCTCTACATATAAAACCCCTCTTTTACTGTTAGCACATCCCTCAAACTCATTTTGGCCACCCTTTTCTCACTAATCAATGGCAAAGAAAGGAAAAAAATGAGCAAAAAGTCAATAAGTTTCTTGCTCAAAGGCTAAAGCAAAGTCTATAGTTACTTGGTATAACCTCCATCCTTTTTTTATCTTGTTTTCTTTTTTCTTCATCATTCTCATCATTTTAAGGAGTTATATCCATGTGACCATGACCCAATTCTTAGGACCTTTATGCATTCTATGGCTTTGTTTGTGGTAGACTTAGGATTTTTGGTGCTATGTTAACCCTCTTGCCATGCTTCACCATATTTATGTGCTTGGTCTGCCTTAAAAATATGTCTTATTAGTGCTTTGAAATTTGTAGCGAACTTTTTCTTGTTCAAACATGTTCATATCATCCTCCATGGAATGACTCTTGATGTATTCATAAAGCTAGCACTTTTATACATCTTATTAGCCTTTTTCTTTCATTTCTATCATTATTTACATGTCAAGATACCATTTATACTTATCTAAACATTCTTTTATGTTCATTGTCATGAATATCATATTTAGTTCATAATATATACGTCAAGATACATGAAGCTAGCATTTTTATGCATCTTATTTGTCATTTCCTTGCATCTTTGCCATTTTTCTGTGTTAAGATGTCATCTTTGCTAATTTAAATATGCTATCCATGCTCATTTTCATGTATGTCATAGTTTCTCCATAACATGTTTGTTAAGTTGTTTTCTTGTTTGCTCTAAGAAACCTATTTTTCAAGAACCCCATTAGTTAAGCCCATGCCAACCTCAATAAATAAAGGTTAACATGGACTTAAGGTTTTTCTTTATTAGTCTTCCAATCTTGGGGAAAAATCAAGTTTTATGTGTGCATTCAAGGATTATGTAGCCAAATATTGTTTTTTCAAAAATAAAATGCCCCTTTCTATTGTCCAAAGTTGTTTGTGTCTTAATCTTTTGCCTAAAGTCCTTGTGTTTGTGACATGGTGAACTAGTTGTCTCACCACGCCAAACTACTTTGAGATTATGTAGATGAGCTCATAGAGCCCATGTTACTATTTCTTTCTACCATGGATATTCGGATGCTCGCGTAGCAAGTTTAGGCCTAAAGAAAATTGAGAAAACCAAAAAACACCCTTGTTTTACCCTGACAACATAATGGTCACGACTTAAAAAATCATTTTCAAACCCTAGAACATTGATATTTTTAGCTGAAAGTGCATCAAATTGTTTGTTCCAATGGTATTTCACTTGCCTTTGGATGATTTTGGATGAGAGTGTTATGATTTTTTGAACCAACGTTATCTGAACCCCTAAAATCAACAATTTATATTCTATTTAGACTATTTCAGCCCATCAGATGATTGTTCTGAATTTTTAAAATATTTTTCTTAAAAAGTAAGTGAAACTCCCTTTTCAAAAAGGTATTATTCGCAATCTAACAATTCTAAATCAGTTGAAAATGATTTTCAAAGTTTGCCACACCCTTTCCCCTACAAGTACTATCAATGTCAAACTTGACTCAATGTCAAAAATTATTTCCACCTAAAAGGAGACTTTTAGAATATTTTTACATTAAACCTTATCGAGTTACATTTACAATGGCATTTTACTCGGCTCCTAACATCTTCAAATATGCCAGAAATAAATTCAAAAAAGGGGAAAACCCTATGCTATCCCCTATATTCAGCATTAGTTGAATTTTTTTTTTGAATTCCTACTCCAAAGCATTTGAATGTCTCTAAGTGGCATCAATTAGTCTCTTTGAGTTGAAATATGTGTGTCGACCTCGTAGGTGCGAATTAAGGCATAAGCAATCTTCATCGTGTCACCTATATTTTTATCGATTTCTTTTTTAATCAAAACTCATTTATTTTGTTAAGAATTTGTCAAAAATGTCATTGCATCAAGAAATCATTGAACCTTTGTCTAGATAAATCCTTTAAGCTCATTTTTCCAAAATCATCAAAGTTTATGTTAGGATAATCTAACCATTCTCTGAAGGGATAGTCCACCCCTACTTTGATAAACTTCATTACCAAAGTTTTCACATAGGGATACTCCAACCCTGTCTTCTAAGGAGATACTCTAACCCTATTTTTTGAGGGGATACCCCAACCTTGTTTTTAAAAAATTATTAGGAAATAATCAAAATTTGTTAATTTAAATTTATTATTCTCATTTTTCCCAAATTTGTCAAGAAAAAAACAAATTTTCTTTCCCTAGATTTCTTCAGACTTTTCAATATTCAAGCCTAGTTTTCATGCCTTGATTAGTTGTTGGATCCCAATGCGTCTCTAAAATTGTTGACTCAATTATTTCAAGATACATTCTGGTCGTCCCTCCCTTCTCTCTTTTGTTGCTTTGTGTGATTTATATTATATAATACTATCTTATTTGATCATATTACTAACACATTTCCTTTGTGGTCATCTTGTATCCAAACTGTCAAAATCATTTTTCAAAAATTATAAGGCAATGCTCTATGTTAGTATCTCTCCAGTGCTTGACATGGAATATGCCATTTTTAAAAACTAAACCTAGAGAACATTTTAAGAAAAAATCCTTATGTTTCCCATTTCTCTAGGGCACATACATGATTTAAATTTTTTCAGAACCCAGGTTATTTTATTCAAATTCATACATAAAAAAGGGATTATATTTAAATAATGACAAGTCAAACTAAGGAATCAAAACTGAGTTAAGACATGGCTAGAAAGGTATTGATTTATAGCATCATAGAGAGGTTTGTACCTCCTTATGTGTAACCAACTCTCGAACCCAATCGTTGAATATTTGAATTATGTAAAAAAATGGAATCGATGTTTTGAGTTTTCTAACTCTAAATATCAGATTTCATAGGCATCCAATCATCCTAGCCCAAATGATCAGTGGTGACTCCAATTGTTAACCACTTCATGGTGGCCACCCGAGACTAGTTGGCTGAAGGATTCATCCAATGGTCCCTTTCAACGGTCAAAAGCCAGGAACTCATACTATCTTGCTTCCATTATGTCAAAAAGGGAAGAGTCCTAGTCGAGAGCACATTTCCCCATTAAGAAATACTTTTAAGTCATGAAGAAAGCACATTGCTGACAAGATTTTCTAATGAAATGCCCTCATGTCAAGCTTAACAGATCTTTGTAAAATATGTCAATCCAATGTTTAATGTCCAAAATTGAAATCTACATGATTTGTGTGAAGCTATGTCTAATTTAGGTGATTTTAGAAGTTAATGTCATAACCAAAATTAATTTTTTTGCTGTTACAGTTAAAAAGTGTGAAAATGGCATACAATTGGCATATTTTGCCTTATGATATCAATACATAGAGCTCTGTATCGATATCATAGGCCTTTAAGAATTGATACCATAGGTCTTATATCGATACTTCCTTCAATTTTGGCTCTTGGTATCAATATAATGCGCATTGTTTTGATACCAGGCTCACTATTTTTCCAAGTATCGATACTTTATGCCTTGTATCGATACAACTCGACACAAAATCACTTTTTATTTGCTTTGAAATAATCTTGAATCGATACCAAGGTTTTGATATTGATATCATTTTTAAGTATTGATTCAAAGCTTGTTGGTATCGATAAAAATTCAAAATTTTGTTATTTGAATGATGTGGAGCTTTGTATTAATATTTTAAACCTATATATAGAGATATACATACAAAAATCTAGATTTTTCTTACCTTTGACTCTTTGAACTCTTTACTTTAGCCAAGAATTGTGGGAAATTGACTCGTGCTTCTTCGAATGAGCTCAATGGTGCCTCGGATGTGACTTATGATACCTTAAATGTTGGTCAGGACAAAATGGAATGTCTACACTAGTTTTACACTTTTATTTAATCTAATTACATTTATAATAAAGAAACTTCAAGTTACATTTGAAGGGAATTATACGAGAAAAGAATTTTATAACCCCAAGAAAGAGAGATAAGTAAGATACAGCAAACCCTATTTTAAAAATTAAATATAAATCAACAATTAACCATCCACAATCATAGTGGGCTTAAGTCCATGATCATCCTATACATCCCAAATATTATGAATATGTTTAAAAAAATATTAACTTAATTTCTAGTTATTGACTTTGAATAGCTTTTAATATTGTCTTGATTTAATTAAAAAAATAAGTTCTTACATGATTAACCTTTATCTTAATCTTATTAAGACAAAACATAATCTAATTAGGATTAATCACTTAAATTAAGACATTATCCAATTTTGTATTAAACAATTTAAGATTTAACTAATTGTATAAATTTTAGTTTGGTGATAATTTGGAGTTTTATTGGCACAAAATTCTATCCAAATAGAATCCTATTTGTTCCTAACTAGATAACCTTTACTAAATAATTTTGTTTTTTATTTAATATTATCCTTATCTTAATTGATCATATCTAGCCACAAAAGATAGACTACTAGTAGGAACAAACTTCTTAAAAGCTAGGAGGTTGGCATAAAGGAGGACTTCAATCTTTTCAGGTTTACTGGCTCCTATAGTGGTTTCCACCAGGCATTTTAATGTCCAGCCACCACCAATGGTTCACTCCCATTATACCTCTTATTTTTGCTGCAAATTCCAGCATCATATGCTGCCATTAATGCCACAAATTAAGGTGTCAAGAGCTAGTCTAAATGCATCCATGAAGTATAAGCATATATAGCATCCTAAATGGCATCGATTCAAAACATTTTTGAACCAATCATTTAGCCAAAATTTCCAGCAAGTGTCATGAACTTATCATGACCCTTTAAAGGCTGAAAAACATGGAAAAAGTCGCACTAAACAGCAACCAAACTTCTGCAATTTTTTGGTTGCACGAAAACCACCAAACTGAAGTAATTCCTACACAAACTAAACTTAAACATGGCTAATCAGATTTAATCATCGTAAAATTATTAAACTAATTTTAGATAATTAAAAATAATTAAAAACGCATAATCATCATGCTAAAAGTGTGTGAAAAGCAAAATTGCACCATAAAGACTAAACCAAAGCAAAAGTGTTTTACCGTTGGCAACAGCTAAGTCCGTAACCGATCAAGGCTAGAAAGAAGGTGATGATACCAATTGAAGGATTGTATCTAAACATGTATATGCATTGTTCGAATTTATATATATCAATTTACAGTAGTAATTTTATTAAAACTGAAAAATACAAAAATAGCACAACAGAACATATGAAACAGCCTTAACGAACTATCTTACAAGGCTTTGATCAATCCAAGCACTCAATAAAGAAAACAAAATCTGAAAATTCATCCCATAATCCATAGAAAGCCATTCTAATGGATTTTCAATGACCTCCACTTTGTTCTTTTACACTGAGCTTGATTGTTGCAAACCAAACCTATCCAAGCATCTAACCTCTATCGATGATCCACACAGGCAACTCGGAAAGCCTCTTCAAGGTAGAAACTGAATCTTGTTAGGAATAGTGCTGGCAGCTTAGGTTTCAAAGACTTTCCCTTGGGTGAGAATCTACATGATCAATCCTTAAAGAATAGAAGAGAAATAATTTCATTTCAAAATCATAAGGACATTACACGAAAGCCTTAAGTGCTGCAGGTTTTCTTTTCTTCGAATACCAAGCTATGCCTAAGATTATTTACTTAGTGAGGGACAAAAAAAAGGGTTTAAATACCTAGGGAAACTGTGCTATCATGTTTTTTTGATATTTACACTTTAGTCCCCTCTCTTTTAAATAATTCAAATTCGTGCTGAGCAATTTTTACTATTTAGGTATTTAAGCCCAGTTTCATTTTAATCTCCATAAATCACCTTAATGTTTGTGATCCATTAGGCCCCCATCACATCAACAATAAATATATATTATCTGACTAATAATAATTATATTTATAGGGCAAAATTGGCATCTAGTAATGCATTATGGCCACCCGACATGCAGGAAGTGTCAAAGTGGTTTTGATAAACCCTTCAGTGTACAATATCTCAGTATAATTCAATCCTTTCATCATATATCCCAAAATGGGCAAGAACTTAATGTTGTGCCTACTCTTAAAGCTTTACATATTAGTATGTAACCTTTATTTCTTAATCCCATAATCAATATTCCCTTGGCCAAGAGCTTTGAGTTAACATAAGCTAGGAACAATTGATATATGCCCTTTCATATCACCTAGGGTGATGAATCCTTTTTAGACCACTAATCCATCTTTCGTATGCTTCATGTCATACCCAAAACCACCTTACCATAAGCATCCATCTATTATAGACCCATTCATAATGATTTCTAAGTATGAGAATCTACATACAAGATGACTGGTGTCTTAAGTCTAAGGATAACTTACACTTTGACACATGAGATTATTTTCTGTAGACACTTAAGTAAAGTACCAAATGAAACTTTCATAGTGACTCATGGTTAATGAACTTATTCTCATAACAAACAACTATATCCTATACCCAAGTATCTTTATACTTCAAGCATCAAATGCATGGAGGCTTAGCATATATTAGTCTTTATGCATTGTCAATGTCTTGTCTTGACAATATGATGACCCAGAATGATTATAGAAACACGACTTTGATGCATAAGGATTAATCAGTGTAACTCATCACATAATTTGCAAGGCCATTATGTTTCAAGGACTTTATCTACAAAAGATATAAATAACTATTACCATTTAATCTTATGGATAAAGAAATACTTTACATTACATTAGTAAAATCATAATGTATATTACATGAAAGTGCTAATAACTAGCGCACAACAAGCTCAAGTAATTAGCTTGCAAGGCTTACAATAGTAGAAGATTAGCTTATCCTTTTTTATGGAAAATGTGATGTCATTCAGGTTTTGTTTTGGTAGAAACCATGTTTTTTTATTACCATTGACATTTTTGAACTTTAAATCATCCTTTTAAAAGGCAAAAAGATTAATTTTGTAGAAAGTTGAGCATGACTATCCAATTAGGTAATTATTTTATAAGGCAAATTTGGAAATGAAAGATTTCTTTCTAAATATCATAGTTGGGACTAAATGTAGTGAAATGAAGTTAACTGGATTTAGGAAAAGTCATAATTAGATGAAAATAGTATATATTAGGAGTTTGCCTTATCAGCATACTAATAGCATTCATCATTGTTGTAACATTTGAAACGTAAACCTAACATATTAGAGCAAAATATATTCATCAAGAGGATGAGTTGAGTCATCAGAGTGATTTTCTTACTGGACTTTCCCAACATCCAAGTCTAATGTTTATGGCTATTACAACATATTGGGAATAATAGTTGCCACCAATCTTTTTAGGTTATGTGTGACTAATCAATTATTAGCATCATTCTTTTACCAAAAAAAAAATTAGAATCACCTTAAAAGACTAATTTTAAGGTATATTTTAAAAATCACAGAAAATAAAATGGCTTCAGGTTTTGATTACACATGGCGAGGGATTAGCAACCCCATAATGCTTTTAAATTAATATTCTTAGCGATATGTTATCTTAAGTCTTAAGCCAAATGGTTTCGATTTCAATATTTAGCCATAATGCCTTAAATGACGAAAAATAATTTCTTTGCTCAAAATGATTCAAAATTCACCTAATTAGAAATTTTACTGTACTTAAATAGTATGGTGAAATAAAAAAGTTTTATTTTAAAAAAATGTCCAAATCATCATTTGAGTAGGATATTTCATGTTAAGGTTAATTTCTAAAATCCTTCCCAATGGCTTGGCTAAAGATTCAAAAAAAGACCTAAACTCGAAATATTATCTTACCTTTAGAAAGAAAGCAAAATTAATTTTTAAAAATGCAATTTAAATTTAACTATTTGCCTTAATGGGGCATAATATATGATTTAAATTATGCAAATATGAATTAGAAGTTAAAATCTATCCTTCTTAAAGATAAAAGTCAAAATTAATAACGTAAATCAAAATAGGACCTTATTAAAATGTATCACAAGCTTAAAGGCAAATTTAGATGTTCGTGAGAAAAACCAAATATTTGATTAGACAAGATAGGATTATAGATAACTTTTAGCCAAAGTCATGGTTGTTTTGACATTTTATTGGGATAGCTTTCTGAAAGGATGAGAATAAAGAGCATATTTAACAAAAAGTGGGAGTAACTAGAAACTTGCTCAATTTTAAAGAAAATGCAATTATATATTTTCACATAAGGATAAGGCCAAGAAAATAAATTTACTTTTCCAACATCAAATTAAAGGATAAACAAAGAGTAATAAGGGACAAGAAGACATCAACTAGAGGAAGGGGTTAGAAAATCAATAATGAAAAGGTTAAACCGAAAGATCAAAGTCAAAAAGTCAATTGAGGGTCTGACCAATAAAAAGGTATTATAAAAGTGAAATTGGTAAGAAAATTAGAAAATAAAAGTTGAAACCAAGTTCCCAATTGAGGGAAGAATGATAATACATGTTGATCCAAAGATAACGAAACATCAATGGGTGATTTGCAATAAATAAAATTGCCTAAGGGCTTAAAATAAATATATAGGGAGTTAATTTATAAATTAAACAAGTGAATTTTAGAATTTCATAAAAGAAAAGGATTAAATAAAATAATGATGGGAAAACTAAACTAAATGATAGAAGAATAAGATGGTACATTTTTACTAAAATGTAGTACAATATCATATCAAATTCTCTTGCATTTTAGGCCAAGTTACCTAAATGCCCCTTATTCACATTTTTTTCATGCACAAAGGAGAAAAAAAA
>JAQSVH010011406.1:0-11851 GCA_029448705.1 Adansonia digitata | reverse complement strand
GACTAATATGATTCAGTTCCAGGTATAAAATGACCTAACATGATCCAAGTTGATTGATCAGAATTTTTTAAATTAAGTCAGATAGATAACCACGTAATCAGAGCTTAGCCATTAAAAGTCGCGGGGTCCAACTCAAATCAGCGAGAGAAGACAACGCCTGCTCCATTATTTATCCGTCCAGTGTGTTGTGTTGATGGCAACTAAAACTGAAAGCAATTTAGAGAAAAGGATAGGGAGCGGAGGATGCTTTTTTTAATACTTCACTGAGCAAAAACACTGACCAACAAAAAAAAAAAATTCCGGCTATAGAATCTTATCGGAAATCACTTACCCTACTCATTCTTTAGTGACCGCGATAATTAGCAGCTGAGATCTTCACTTCTGCCACCATGCCCTTATAATTAATTATATCCCTAGATCTCTCTTCCTTTATCTTCACTTCAGTCTTACTCTGTAAAGCTTCCTGCGTCTCGCTTGCGTTAGCAAGTTTTGTTTTGCTTCTGCTTTTCTTTCTTTTCTTTTCTTTCTTTCTTTTTTCTATTTTTAATTAATTTTCTTATTTGGTTTTAAGGTTTTGTCATCTGTAGATCTGGTTAAGTTGTTTCTTTTCGAGGGTTTCCGTTTCATTGATGCTTCTGTTAAGTAGATTTTGCGTCCTAATAATGTTTGGAATTTGAATTATAAAAGTGAACCTTTTGAGTTGAGAATATAAAGTAGAATATGTTGGATGATTCTTTCAACCAAGAAGTTAATCTATTAATCCTTTACTGAACTGAACTCTGGTTTTCTCTTCTTTTTTTTTTTTATTTTATGCAGTTGCAAAGATGGCTGGACATGAATTCACCGTTGATCTGACTAAACCCCTTGTCTTCCAGGTTGCTTATAGCTTTTGATGATTTTGGTTTTTATCATCCGGGACAACTTAATTGAGTTGAAATATGGAATATGGATTTTGATCGTGTTAGTTTACTTAAAGGTATTGACTGCAGGTTGGTCACCTTGGAGAATGTTATCAGGAGTGGGTTCATCAGCCTATTCTGACCGCGGAAAGTCCCAGATTTTTTGAGAGTAATATTTTGGAGGTATATATAATTAAATACATTTTTAATCTTTTAATGAATAAGCATTTTTCGTGACATCTATTTCTATTTGCCATTGTTATTGCTTAATGCTAATTGTTTCACTTGTTCGACTTGATCATTGAAACAGCTTTTCACTCGCACTGTTTGGTGGGTAGTTCCAACCATATGGCTGCCAGTTGCATTCTGGTGCATCTCGATGTCTATAAATATGGGCCATACGCTTCCCCAAATTGCTTTTCTGGTTGTTTTCGGCAGTTTTGTGTGGACATTCCTGGAATACTGTTTTCACCGTTTCCTTTTCCACATTGACACTAAGAGTTATTGGTTAGATCCGTCTCTCTGTGGCTTTTAATCCGTTTTCTGTGTATGTTAGAATCATGTAATAATTCATTGACAACTTTGGTATAGGGGAAACACCTTTCACTATCTTATTCATGGCTGCCACCACAAGCACCCTATGGATGGCCTGCGACTTGTTATTCCACCTGCCGAAGCTGCTATTCTAGCTATAGGGGTAGGTATATTTTGCTTCAATCCTGATCAAAATTAAAGCAATATATATTTTACATATATAAGTCATGTATTTTTTTTAATTATTCTAATCCCTTCATTTTGGTTTCATTCCACTTATCATGAGTTATTTTGATGTCTCTTTACCAGTTTTGGTACCTGTATAAGCTTTTATTCACTCCTTCCACTAGACCTGCTTTGTTTGGAGGTGGATTGATTGGGTATGTTATATATGATATGATCCATTACTACGTCCACCATGGTCAGCCCACCAAACCATTTCCTAAAAGCCTTAAGGTAAGAGACTAAGATGCTTGGGTTTTAAACTTCTCCTGCTCAGTCATCAGTTGTCTTTTATATATATATATATATATATATATATATATAAGGACAATGGGTCTTTTTGTCGTATTTTGCTTTTTTTACGAGATGAAAATAGCCTTTTAGGTTAAATGATTTGAGAAAAAAAATTGTCGAGACAGAGGGAGAGAGGAGAGAAGGCATGGTGATTGAGGAAGAGAGAAAAGGAGAATGAGTGGAGCGGGTTGACTGTCTCAACCGATCGACGATTATGCAGACTGTCGAGAAGGAGGAAGAAGAAGAAGCAGTAAAGTTAGGAAAAAAGAGAAGGGAAAAAGGCCAAAAAAAAAAACAAATGCAAAGGAAAGGAAAAAAGATAAAGATAAAGATAAAGATAAATAAAAAAAATAAAAAAAGCTATTATTGTTTATTTTTATCAATGGGGAAGAAGATAAAGGGGAAAAATAGAAAATAATTAAGAAAAATAGTTTTAGTTTTTTGTATTATTATTGTTTTATTTTTTACAATTATTGTTTTCGTTTAAAAAACAAATGTATATGTACAAAATTGTTTTTACATCATTTTCAATTCTTATGTATTAAAAAATATTAATATTTTTTATTGATTTTTAAAGAAAAATATGAATTAAAAAATAATTAAAATAATAGTAATAGTTAATTTATGTTTTGTACTTATCAAATGAAATTTAAAAAAAAAGGAAAAAAATGAGAAAGGAGAAATCAAAAATATAATAATGTTAAAATTTTTTATTTTGTTATATTTATTTTTGTTAATTATTTAAAAAAACTAATTTAAAATTATTATGGTTTTTTATGCTTGTATATTGCAGAAATATCACTTGAACCATCACTTTAGGATTCAAAGTAAGGGGTTTGGGATTACCACAGCGTTATGGGACAGAGTGTTTGGAACCCTTCCACCAACCAAAGCAGCTGAGACGAGCAGATAAATAATTAAATAAATAAATAATGATGTTTAAATAATTATTATGTTTGTTTATGTATCCTGTACATATGTCTAGGCCTCTGTGGTTGGTGGAATTGCATCTCTCACATTTCATATTATATGAAAAAACGTCGACTGTTTGTCTTGGATGCTCACGTGATTATGGTTGCAGTTATTTCAATCAATAAACGTGTAAGTATATTATTAATATTATTACTATTTATCTAAGTTTAATAAAAAAATAAAAAATAAATTTTATTTTTGTTTATCTATATTTATAAATAATTAATTTATGCTTAGTTTTATAATTTTAAAAGGTTTAGGTTAAAATCTTAAATATTAAAATTAAAACTCAATTAAATATAATTTATGCTCAGTCCCTTCATCCGCCCTATCTACCTCACCCCCAAAATTGTTCATGCTTGGCAAGATTTTATCAAAAAAGTCTGATTGTTGGTTGACGAAGGTCTTCAAAACTGTGCCCGAGCGTGTTAAGCCACAAGATCAAGGGAAAGAACGGAGTGGACTAGCTAAGGATTTGGTAAATGAAGTTTATTTTATTATTATTACCAGGAATTTAGAAAAGCTATTTGTTTTTGCTTCTGCAAGAAGGGAATAGGTGCTGTAAATATATATATATATATATATTTTAAGCTTTAGAATAGTGTCGTCTTTTTAAATGTTTGTGAGATGGTGGCAAAACCAAATTTCTTTAGAATAAAAATTTTAAGGATAAGTTTCTTAGCTCTATCATGAATTTCTTTGAAAGAATGTTGTTTTTGCTTGTGTTATCTGGGGACAACAAGAGGGTGCCTCGGAAGTCAATTGTAGCACGAAGGAGCTTTGGGCATAACTTTGTGATCGTTATGCTTTTTCTAGTTATTAGGAACTAGGTTTTTGTGTTAAAATGGGTTAGGATTTGTATTATGTTTTATTGTTAGTTGGAATGTCGTCTGGTTCAGGGTTTTACATGTTTTGGCACGTTTGTGCTGCATCATTTCTTCGTTAATCAATTTCATTGGCTTTTCAAAAAAAAAAAAAAAAAAAGGCTATTTGACTGCAGTTTTTGGTTATTGTCTTTCCCTAAATTGATCATTGATGGCTAAGCTAAACTTGTCGAGAAACATCATTTGTATTTGTAGTCATGCAATTGATTCTTTCTGTAAAGAATATCTACATGTGGAATGAATTAATTAGGGCTAATTGTAGAAGGAGAAAAATTTTGATCAATCACAAATCATTACGTGTAAATTGAAATTTTTTTTAATTAAAGAATTATCAATTAAATTCTAAATCATCATATGCAATTGATGACCTCATAAATAGATATTTATCTTTAATTAAATTAAAATTAATTTAAAGATAAATTAAATAGTTTTATCTCTAATTAATTTAGAGATAAATAAAAAGAGTTTTATGTTTAATTAAATTAAATTAATTAAGAGATAATTCATTACGATAAATTTATTAGAAAAGTTATATTCTTTAGGAACTCTTTTACTTCGCTCATTAGCACTATAAAAAAGGGTCTCCGCTAAAGCCATTGAACATAATTCACAAGCGTAAAAAGAAGAAGTAGATTTTGAAGATTTAAGTCCTCTCAAAGTCTCAAGAAGTTTTCTCTCAAGAACGCGAAGAATACAGCTCTCGTTATTCAAGAAGTTACTCTCCAATCCTGTTCCGGCATTAGAAATGAGCTAAATTCCATCTGTCAAGATCAAGTCTACAAGACCTTTGAAGCAGACCTTAACGATTCAAAGATTACAACTCATGTCTGATAAATCAATTTGATTTATTTGTCTCCAAATTTTCTTTGTCATATTTTTCAACATGAAATTTATGTGTACAAATTTCTGGCATGCCCGGTGGGATGATCTCTGCATTTCATCTCTTTTCTTCAAAATTCAAGTTATCAAGTTGCAATGGCTCCCAAGAAGAACCTTGTCAACAAACCAACTCTTAAACTTGCTCGCGCTAATCCTACAGTCTAACCCGCTTAATCAGCCAACATTGATGTCACTACTCATCCCTACGGCACTAGGGCAAAGATTAAATCTCTTTCTGAGCTTTATGATCAGACTTCTCTAGTGTTAAACCAAAATTCACTCTTTGAAACTTTTTCAAGTCAAGACTCAGAAGAAGTTCCTGTTGAACAACTTGATTCTGGATCAAGTCCAACTCACTAAAAATCATTCAAAGAGCAAGATATCTATTCAAGCAGTAGCTCCAAACCATAATCTCCTCCAAAATCAAGCTTTGGAGTAATAAATGTCATGACAACTGCCACCACATCACTTGAAGAGCAAGTTGCAATTTTGGCAAAATTTGTTTAAACTCTTGCAATAAGTATTAGAGAAAAAGATTAACAAATTGCCTTCTTGATGGATAGGATGGCTACTTCCACTGGAAAAAAATCAATGGCCTTAGGTGAAAATAGTCAATCAAATCCTCAAAATGATGTTAAGAACTCCAACATTGAAGATGCCATAGAGTCAGAGCAAAAGATTAGTGAAGTGGTCATAACAAGTCAACTCAAAGATCTTATCAAAGAAGCCATCAAGGATCAAGTTGACAGCATCACTCAACCTTCATACACGTATGCAAAGCCATATTCTCTAAGGATTGATCGTTTAAGAATGCCTGAAAATTACCAACCTCCAAAGTTTCAATAGTTCGATGGAAAAGGAAATCCATGCCAACATGTTGCATATTTCGTGGAGACTTGTAATAATGCTGGAACCTACGGAGATTTTATGGTAAAACAATTTGTTCGATCCTTGAAGGTTAATGCTTTTGATTGGTATACCGATCTTGCCACACAAGGAGGTAATAAAGGATGGGAACCCTAATCCCTCTCTCGTTGGCTGCGTCGTATGGATCAATGCTAAATGGATAAGTTTGTCGATGTCTATTGACTTCCCAGTAAGGATTGAATAGAGCAAAATTGCTCTGTCTTTGGTAACATCACTTAAATGCTTACTAGAAAGTAAATTAGCAGCTATAAAATGTAACCAAATCTTACCATTATGATGCAATGCATTGGATTTAAAGGATATAGGTTCACCTTTTGATTTATTACTTTTCAAACAAGTCGGCAACCACGGAATCAAATTTTGATTCTTCAAATTGTGAGATATTTTTCTATCTAAAATAAAAATAAATAATTAAATAGTCAATCGAAGAGCTAGATATCTTATACAAATGTCATAAAAGTATAGCCATAAGCTAAATTTACATTAAAAAATGAAGAAAAAAAGGATAAGATGTAGCATTCGACCAAGGTGGTTTTTTAGCCTTGGTAGAATGCTCTCCTTTATAAGTCGAGGAGGGTTTCATCTCTTGAAATATAAAGACACCTAATTTTGTCCAGGCCTTCGTGCAGATATTTCAAGGCATCATCAAGGCCATTTGCTCGACCCTAAATTCCCAACCTTATGGATTTAACTCCAACTTTCCACCTTCTATAGTGCTAACTCCAAGCCAAGAGCAACCAAAAAGTGTCAGAAAAAGATACCAATTTCAACCACTACCAATTTCCTATTCCAAGTTAGTTCCCACACTTGTGGTAAACCAGCTCATCACCAAAATTCCAATTGAGCCCCTATAACCCATATTATGATGAAAATGCATAATGTGACTTTCACTGTGGGATTCAAGGCCATGCCATGAAAAACTACATAATTCTAAAAAGGAAGGTCCAGGCATTCATCAATGCTTGACAATTAGATGTGAACATGTTCATAGAAAATGACTAGCAGAGGTTGAAGATAGTGAGTTTTGTAATTAAAGGCTAAAGCATGAACATTTATGGTGAAATTTCTTTTTGTAAAGTGCTTGTCTCATTATTGATATCCTTTTGAATAAATATGTTTTAGATGTTAATGTTCTGGTATTGAATTTGTAGATATTAGGGAATCATTTTTGAAATTCTTGATGAAACGGTGCATTTCAAAAAGAAGATTCATTTTCAAAAATTAGTGTAAAGTCTCAAGAATATTAAAGATCACTGTAAGAAGTAAAACATACCCTCACATTTCTTTTTCAGGCTTTACCATTCTAAAGACCCAATGCTTCGAGGAACCAATCTTATCTTGTTTTAATGAGGCTTTGATAATGTTTAGATGATAAAAAATATCTTTTTTCCTTACTCATATCAAAACAACCATTCTTTCATTGATATTTAATGTTTAGATCCATCATTTGTCATTAATCTTTAATGATATAACTTTATTTTAACATGTTTTGATGATGTCCATTCATTTAAATGCTCTTAATCATGTTTTGTTTGTTGAAATGATGAGAAAGGCTATCATTTGTGATGTTTGCTGAGATTATTGAAATGATGAGAAAGGCTATCATTTGTGATGTTTGCTGAGATTGGATGTTTTTACCCTGTTTATTATATGTGTTTTTAGATGTCTCTTTGATATGTTCGCTTGAATGCTTACTATTTTGAATAACTTCCCCAAGTTAAGCTAATAATAATTTGAATAAATGAGCTTAATTTTTTCAATAAAATAACTCATCAATCTTAGGAAAATCAAGCATTTATGCTTGGATTCAAGGCCTAACAAGGTAAAAGAAAATTTATTTTATAGCCCTAAAAATCATTATTTTACCGAGTGTTTGATTAAATGCCTTGTGTTAAGCCTTTGGTGTTTGACTTAATGGTATGGATATCGAATCCTTCACTTGCCCACATTACCCCAGAACTTTGGATGAATTGGATCCATTGCATAGACCCTTAATGATAGACATTCGCATGTTCGAGACCATAATACGAGCTTAAGATGGATAAATACATGAAATAACTCTATTTCAACATTAGCAGCACTATAGCCCTAACTTGAAAAATTATTTTTAAACCATAAACAATTTTTTATATTTTTCTACCATTTTTCCTTCAAAAGGCATTGAATTACCTTTCCAACTAATATATTCGGTGAAAAAGACCATATTATACTGATAGGCTGGTTACTAAAAGGTTTTTAAGGAGTCATATTTCATTCTATCAACATTTGGGTGGGTATGAGGGGTTGCTAGACCCCGCTCATGATCTATGTCTATAAATTATAAGTTATGTGCTAAAACATAAAGTACTATTTATGTTCATTACCAACATGCTAGGAACCTAATGATAAAAATGTCTTATCGGTGTTTAATTAAGACAGAATTGTTGAATTGAATCTGGTGTTTATTTAAGTTGGGCTTAATTAAATGAATGATAAATTGAGAAGGACTTCATTGAATAAGTTCAGTTAAGAATAATTTAAGAGACAATTAAATTTATGAAATCTTATTAGAAATGTCTTAACAAGGTAACAAAGATAAGAATGTCTTATCAGGATAATGTCTACTTGTAGATATGATTTGAGGGATAATATTAAATAAGGCCAAATATGTATTTGAAAAATTAAATAAATTATTAATAATTATTTAATATTTATTTAATATTATTTACATGATGTAAAACTTGTTTTACTTAGGTTGGAAAACTTAATTGTGAATTAAATTAACTAACATGTTAATTACAGGTTGGGCTCAAAGCCTTAATTATCAAGTTAATGGACTTTGATTATGAACTACTCCAAGGTGGGCTTGCTAATGAGCTAGGTGCATGGTATAGCCATCCTTGGTGTGCTAATAAGCTAAACTATTTATATGTTACTATTAAGGCTCAATTTTTGATAAGCTAATTAAAATAGTTTTAAATGGGCTCCAAGAAGTACTCCAAGTTGGTGCCACCTGTTGGGCTTATTTTAATGTGTTTGGTTTATTCATTAATTAGCTAAGCCTAGTCCAAAAGGCCTAAAAAAATATCATTAAATCTTTTTAGGAGTATGTAGGCTATCAGAAAACCCTAAGCTAAGAACTCTAGATCTCTCTAAAGGTTATTGCACCAACCTCTCCACTTTTTTAAGCCCTCTTTGCACCGCTTAATATTACAATTGAACTCAAAGTGTTTTTTTTAATAATAACAAAGGTAGAAAATCAATTTTTTATCTTAATGGAATTGACCAGAATTAAGAATTATGATTTTTGGATCCATTTATTGGTATCTGTGAAAAATAACTACTTTCTAATGGAGCTGTTTCTTTCTTTTCTTTGGCATAATAGCCATAGGTAAAAGGAAACATTCTCGGATCACATCAAATCTATATCTATTGGCAAGTTGTCTTCTATTGAGGTTTAAGAAGTCTTCTAGCTAACACTGGAGAACCATGTGGCCTAAAGAAGTTTTCATCTGCTCTTTGTATGGATAACCATTGGAGGCAAGACAATTACGTTACTCATGATTTCATATTACTTGTCAAAAAGCTTGGGCACCTATCACAAAGGATCTTCTAGATCTGTAAAACTCAAGATTATCTTTAAGTTAGGCAACTCCTAGACATATGCTTGTTTAAGTTATGATTAAATTCAGAATCGTTTACTACAACCGTCCTCAAGAGATCAGTAAGGTAGTCAGACTTTTCTTGTTTTACTTGTTTTTGTTGTATATATGTCGATATTTTATGAGTTTTAAATGTTATTTTTGCATGAGGCCAAACTTTACCAAGAATAAGATTCCTAGTCGTGGTATCAGAGCTTATATGTTGTGGATTACATGTGACTAAATGGCCTAATTAATGGTAATTGACATTTGGATGTCACACATGGTACTGCATAATGTTGTCAATCGTATTAATAAAAACAATTCTTTTTTATTTTGTAATCAAGGCTAGCTTGACACATGGCATCATTATATGATACCAAAGGTATTAACGAAAAACTAATTTTTTATCATTTTTATCTTTTTGATAAATATTTTTAATAAATTTAATAAATTTTAAAAAATTAAGAACGTAAATTAAAATAATTGAATTTCAAATTTAATTTTTAAAATATACTTTTTCTATTTTTCTAAAAATTTCATATAATAAATTTTTTTAACGTGTATATTTAAAATTTTTATATTTTACAAAAATTAATTATATATTTAAAATTGTAATTTTAAAATAACTTTGTACTTTTCAAATTTTTTAAGAAGAAATCATATATTAATTTTTAAAAAATAAAACATTAATTTTTATATATTTTTATTAAAATGGATATTAATTTTAAAAAATATTTAATTTCTATTATTTTTACATTTTAAAAATAAAAAATTATAATGGAATTAAAATCATTTTGAAAATATAAAACATTTAAATTATATTTTTAAATTAATATCTATTTTTAATAAAATATATTGAAAGTATAGGAATTTTAAAATAAACAATTTTTAAAAAATAATATTTATTTTTTAAAAATTAGAAACTATGAAATTATTTTAAAATTACAAATTTAAATATATAATTAAAATTATTTTTAAAATATAAAAAATTAAATATACTTGTCAAAAATTTTTAATATCTAAAATTTTAAAAAATAAATTATTTTGCGATTTAAACTTTTCAAAATATTAATCAAAAAAAGAGAAATTTTTTTGTTATGATGTGCCATATGTTAAGTTTTCAATGAATACAAAATTAAAAAAAAAATTTATTAATACACGTGGCATCATTATGTAGTGTCACACATTAAATTTTTATTAGATAAAAAGCCATGGCACCTATATTTACCTGTATTAGAGTTACTTACTAAGACACTAAACAGAATGAAACTTTAAGTATTTCGTTGAAGATTATTAAAGTACAAGGACCACATTAGAAGATTTGATAAAGTTTAGGGCCATTGGTGATATTATCCCTTTTTAAGATGATATTTAAGAAAGTTTTCATTGTCACTTGAATTTTTTTTTAATGAAAACTTCAAAAATGTTATCCTTAATTTTAACTATTTCTATTATTAGAAAAAAAAATTTTGACTATTTCCATTGTTAGAAATTAATTACCTTTTTATTTCTTTTATTTTATCCTTTTATTCTCTCAGACAAATTCTGTATAAAATTTAAATTTGGAATTATCATGTAAACAGTTAAAATATTATATAATATGAAAAGATTGAGTCAGTTTCATGAAATCACATGCTGGTTGCAGAAAAAACAGTATTAAGATAAAATAAACGATTAAGAGAAACAGTGGCAGGTAGCACACCTATCCAAGTATCAGGCAGGTAGTTCATACAGTTTAATAAATTTGATACAAGTGGGGTTGAATTTCAGTCCTGATTTTATTATTTCGAGTTCGCATTTCAGTCCTGATTTTATCATTTTGAGTTCGTCGATTGGATTGAAAATAATAATTTTTAATTTAAATTTAATTATAAAATATTTAAATATTGATATAAAAATAATTTTTAATAAAAATAAATAATGATTTAAATTAATCAATCAAAATTGAATTAAAAATAAACTTAAATATAAACTTTAATTTTTTTTTAAATTATAATTCATTTAGATTCAATCCAACCGTTAAATATTTTTTGGCAGAAGATAAGATAGAGTGGGGAGTCTGTCGAAACTCGGTCAGTAGTCATCATGGTCGCAATTAAGACAAGGCACACCCTGTATATGAACTATGACATGGTAGTCGATCCAGACCGGAATTAATATATATATATATATATAAACTCATGTGACCTATAAATATCTTTATCGTAGAAACCTACAATTAATTTTACAATAAATTTTCGGTAAAGTTTAGGGCAATGAATGAATCAAAGTACAGTAATATTGTTGGCCATAACAATCACAATTAAGGGAAGGCCTACCTTGAATTTAATAAAAATCAAACTGAAATTTAATTAAGATCATGATACAAATCTATTTTGGTTTTCTCAACTTTTTTACTCAACTCTAATATGTGAAAACTTATCATTAATTTTATCACTAATATGCGTATAAATTACTGTTTAAAACATTTAAAATATATTTTTATTTAAATTTAATAATAAATATTAATATAAAAATAAATTTTTAATATAATTTTATGTATTGAAACCAATTTTCAGGCTGGCCTAGGCCCGGAGAAAAGAAGATTAAATATCTTTAAGAAGATTAAAACAAGAAT
>JAQSVH010011395.1:0-11853 GCA_029448705.1 Adansonia digitata | reverse complement strand
TTAAACACAAGCTAATTAAGCTTAAGTTTTAGTTATATCAAAACTCATGATTAATTCAAAGCTAATATAGCTAACAATCCGATGAAAGAGTTATAATTTTTCAAAGCTAAACTGTCAGAATCCCTAGAGTTAACAAAGTGCATTATGGTTGGGCCTTTCAAACCCACTAGCGATTTTTCAAATTTTCCAAGCATTTTTCCTAAAACATTCATGAAATTCCCTTTCTAGAAAGGTATTATTTGCAATTTTTTGATACCAAATGAAACCAAAATGATATTTGCAATTTTGACACACCTTGCCCCCCGTATGCCCTGCCAGCAGTGTAATTGATCTGAACTTGAAAATTTATTCCTCCGAAAAGTGGTTTTTTGGGATATTGGGAATATATTTGGATTAACCCTCGTCGAGTTACCTTTCTAACGGTATCTTGTCCACCCTCTAAAGCCTTTAAACCAATTTAGGATAAATTTAGGAAGTGGGATAGCGCGATGTTGTCCCTTATTTTTGGTTATGGTCAAAATTTGAGTTGTTTTCCCGAGCTTTGTCTTGAGACCTTTGAATGTCACCATATCACCCCGATCAACCTCAAGCACATGCTTCGACCTCTCACAAGCTCGTATTAAGGCACGAACATATTTTACATCTTTACCATCCTCATTCACAACAATTTCTTTCACTAAAAGTCATCTAAATGCTCACCTGTCTTCTAAATCACAAAGTTTTGTCAACTTACGTTTTCCAGCTCGACTTCTTTATAGAGTGTTAGATATGTCACTTTTGGAGATACCTTAACCCTGACATTTCGAGGGGATACTCTAACCCCACTTTTCAAAATTGTCAAGATTAAAAAATCTTTCTTTGCCAAAATTATTTGTTGTCCACGAAGATACTCCAACCTCAATCTTTCGAGAAGATACTCCAACCCCGCTTCTCATGGTTGTCAGGATTCAAAAATCTTCATTTGTCAAAAATTATTTACGATCCACGGGGATACTCTAACCTCATCTTTCTGAAGAGATACTCCAACCATATCTTTCAACTATAATTAATTTTTTATTTCCTTTTCGAATTTCCATGAATATATCAAATAGGTCTCATCCAATCAAGAAGTCTATATGCATCTTGAAAATTATCGATTCGGTTATTCCCAAATAATCGATGCCAATTGTGAGATAAATTCCAATAGTCCATTTCTTTTCTTTATCATTGCATTGAAGGATCCATGTTATGTTACTTCATATGTTGCCTTACTAATGTGATTTCTCTGTGATGATTATTTGCATTCATGTTTTCAAATCATTTCAAATAAAATTAAAGGTAATGTTCTACGTGGGTATCTCTCCAGTGCCCAAAGTGGTACATTCCATTTTCAAAGTAAAATCCAGAGGTTATTTTATTAAAAATCTGTATATTGCCCATCTTTCTGGGGCATATATGAGATTAAATCTTGTCATCAAAACCTAGATTTGTGTTTGTATAAGATTCATACATTAAAAGGGGTTATATCAAAATAATGATGAGTTAAGATCGAAAGAATCAAAATCGAGATAAGACATAGCTAGTAAGTTACCAATTTTAGGCATCGCGAAGAGGTTTGTACCTCATCATGTGTAACCAACTCCCGAATCTAAATGATGAATCTTTGTATTACATAGACCATGGGATTGATGTTTTGAGTTTCGTAACTCAAAACATAGGTTTTAATAGGCATTCGGTCATGTCTGGCCTAAAATGATCGGTGGTGACTCCAAGCATTGGCCATTTCGTGATGGTCATCCAAGACCAATAAGATGAGCGATTTGTCTCATGGTCCCCTTCATTGTATCATAAGTCGAGAATTTATACTTTCTCGTTCTTATCACGTCGCGAAGGAAAAGTCTCAATCAAGAAGACATTCCTAAGTCAAAAAAATATTTCCAGTTGTATGCATCTATAGATCCGCAAGGATTCACCCTAGGACACATTGTGATAGCTCGGTGACTCCACTGGGGATAGTATAGAGAGTTAGGATAATAACTAGCCGTGTCTTGCTAGGTTCCTGATTCCTTTGATCTTTGGTCATTATTTAATTATGACCTTTTTTTCATTTTGTTAACTAATCTTTTGTTTGGCTTGATTGTGAGGATTATCTTACTTTCGAATAATCATCAGTTTAATAAAAATGGTAATAGGGAGTAAGCAAAAAGATTTGACTATTTCCTCGTCACATACTGTGCACTTATATATGCATTAGAGTTTCGCCAAACACCATGGTGAGGTTATAACCCAATTATTAGGGAAAAGTAAGCTATCCGCCTTCGTGAGTAACCTTTTGCACAGGCATGGCAATAACTTCCTAGATGTAAATTACTATGTCTCTTGTAAGTAACCCTCCATATTTGCATAGGGAAATACATCCAACGGATCGAACCTATTTTGCCAAACCCATGATGGGTTTTGAATCGAGGTCCCTCGATTATCCTTACCGGATGGAGGAGCAATTTGGATACCTATTAGGCGTAAACTTAAACCTCATCTAGTGAGCCCTACGAGCTAAACCATGTCAAACCATACCGGAACACTGCTAGAATACCTAAAGAATAGGGTCATAACTTAAACATTCCTAACCTTTACTCTAATTACCATAATTATGTAGGTGACAATGAGTATACAATTGTCATCTGCATATGCACTTTTATCATTTATCAAGGCATGCCATCTTGCCACCCGAACGATGGCTAACCTTTGTAAATAAGTGACAGTGAACAAAAACTGTCGTACATAATGTCTATACTATAAGCCCTTATGCTGTTCGAGTCATGACTTAACGCGCATCCACACTAGTGGTGATAAACGAATATTACTACTGGTCGGTTATGTTTCCATCAAAATAAGATATTGCATCATCTCATAAAGGGCAGATTGCATCCTGGCATGTTGATACGCTACCCATTTCTTGTCTCACCACCTTGGTTGAGACATGTTATGAATATTTTCTCTGATGTTCTCAAATTCTTTAATTTCTTACATTTGTCTCTTATACATTTCACTAACTTGTTTCCCTTTGTTTGTGTTTTGGCATATGCATCATCCCATCATAATTGTCATGATCATCATCATTTTGGGACAATTGTTGAGGTTTGGTGTTCAGCAATGGGCCTTTTGTGGCTCTATGAAAGATGTTATCGACGAAGCTGTTCCAAGATTCAATTATCTCCAATGCATATACATATTTACTTTCACCTTTTTTACACTTGCATCAATCATTCATTATCTTAACTCATCATTGCATCTAAACACTTATCAATAAATACATTTTCAAGTAAAAGTCTAATACAGGAATTGGGCCATAAAAGTGCAAAGGACTCCAGGGTCAATCAGGAAAATGAAATCTAACATCCTGCATCGCTACAATACGTGACGTTGCAAACAAATCATGGAGAGTGATCATGAAGCTTGTATTGAGCGACTTGAGCTAATGGTTAAAGAATTACAAGACCAGATGCTCCGTCAACAAAATGAAATGCAAGCTCAAATCACAAAACTTATAGAACTAATGACAGCTTCTATGAAAGAAAAAGGGAAGCCGGCCTATTAAAACAAGGAACGGTCCTCCCAACATAGAAAGTCCCCCTACCAATAATCCAGAACTCGCCCAAGGGAAGCTAGACAAGAACAATGACCCGCTCCTCCATCTGCCACTCATGCTCTACCACTCATCTACCTAAATCCCATTGCGACAGGTTAATTTATTCTCGGTACTTAAGGGGTAAATGCAAAAGTCTCATCGACAAATTCGATAACCCTTGACCATGAGGAGCTAGAGAAAATAGAAGGTCA
Organism: Adansonia digitata; assembly: GCA_029448705.1. Classification (NCBI taxonomy): domain Eukaryota; kingdom Viridiplantae; phylum Streptophyta; class Magnoliopsida; order Malvales; family Malvaceae; genus Adansonia; species Adansonia digitata. Next base: position 8,034 of record JAQSVH010011395.1, on the reverse strand, counting down.
AAAGTCCACCATGACTATAGAAGAAGTGAACAAATTCCAACTATTGTAAAAATGCCTCCAAGCTATCGAAGAGAGTGACAAGTTTGGAGCTCTTGATGTGCAATCATTGTCTTTGGTGTCCAACCTTATTATTCCCTCCAAGTTCAAAGTCTCAGAGTTTGAGAAGTTTAGTGGAACCACTAACCCTTCCATTTGTGTCTGAATGTACCTACGAAAGATGGTGAGGTATGAGAAAGATAAAAAGCTCTTTATCCATTGCCTCCAGCATAGCCTCACTAGGGCAGTAGCTCGATGGTATATCAAGCTAGACAATGTCAAATTCTAATCATGGGCTGACTTAGCTAAGGCCTTTCTAAATTAATGCCAGCATATGTCGGATTGGGCGCCATATCAACTTTCCCTGATGAATTTTGAGAAGAGATCCACTGAAAGTTTTAGGCAATATGCCCAAAGGTAGAGAGAAAAAGCAACCCTAGTCTAGCCTCCCCTTACAGAAAAAGAGATGATAGTCACTTTCATTCATACCCTACATACTCCTTATTACCAAAAGCTCATAGGAAATGCCATAAAGAAATTCGCAGACTTAGTTCTCTCTAAAGAAATGATCGATGCCACCATCAAGAGTGGTAGAATGTCTGCTAGGGAAATAGCTAGATCAAGTAAGAAGCCCATTGCTGGTAAGAAAAAGAAAGAATAGGCCAATGCCATAAATTATGCTGGGTTATCTTAACCAAGACAGTGTCAAGCACCCAACCCTCACTACTGAAGAATGCCACGTTCTTACCCTATCACAATATCCCCTTAGCCAATTTATGCCACAACTTATAACGCATCATTTCCAATCCCATTAAACCTATCACTAAGTTACCCTCTACAAGTCCATTAAAATACCAATTGAACAACCAATAATGCACCCGACAATCAAAGTGCAAATCAACCAAGACAATGTTTTGATCCCATCCCTATGACTTATAAAGAGCTCTACCAAACCTTACTCCAAAATCATTTAGTGGCCCCAACTTATGTCCCAGAAAAGAAGCTAACATACCCACCATGGTACAACCTAACGCCCACTGTGAATGCCATGTTGGGGTAGCAGGGCATGACATTGACAACTCCATGAATTTCAAACGAAATGTGCAAAATCTAATAAACCCAAAAGTCTTGTAGTTTAGGATAAGCTAGGGACCCAATATTACTGCCAATTTTTTACCAAACCAAACTGAGCTAGCTGCAAAAATGATTGATACCGAACTAGAGAATTTGTGTCCTTCCACCAAGACCAGATTTTGATGACTGGGTCATGATGGAAGCCCCTACATTTTTCCTATCCCTTTCATGTAATGTGAAGAAATAAAAACCTACATGCCCTTACCCAAAGGTAGGTAGGTGTCCTATGTAAGGGGCATTTTTATCAAACATTATCGATGAAATGACTTTTGCTTATCATTCTATATTGCATGGCTACATCACTTTTCAATCTCCTTATCTCAATTACTCTTTTGCCTCCATTCTTATTTAAATACCCAGGTTGTGTGTGCCTTTTGCAATGTCTATTTTTTCACCCTTTCAGGTGTCCCGATGATAGTGACATGGATGTGTCTAATGGGTCTTTGAAGATCGATTTTAAGAAGTCAATTTACGCTAGTAAAGTTGATCCTAAATAAGGTTTTAAAGAAAGCTCTATACCACCAGACCTCTTACAATTTAAGATCCAGCATCATAAGTCTATCCTTTATTCCCCAAAAATGAATAGGGTAGTCGAGGCAACCAATAGAAAACATCAAAAAAATAGTTGAAAAAATGGCCCAGACTTACAAAGACTGGCATGAGAAACTATCCTTCGCACTTTATGCCTATTAGACCTCAGTTCAAACTTCCACGAGCGCTACCCCATTCTCCCTTGTCATGGGATGAAAGCTGTATTACCCATCGAAGTTGAGATCCCTTCTCTCAGAGTTTTGATGGAAACCAAACTTGAAAAGGCTGAATGGGTATAGAACAGATATGACTAGGTCAACCTCATCGAGGAAAAATGCATAAAAGCCATCTGCCATGGTCAAATGTGTCAAAGACGCATGATCCAAGCCCAGGACAAAAAGATGCGCCCAGGACAAAAAGATGCGCCCATAACAGTTTCACCTAGGCAAATTGGTATTTAAGAGGATCCTTCCAATTCATAAAGATGCACGGGGCAAGTGGACGCCTAATTGGGAAGGACCGTATGTCTTGAAGCAAGCCTTTTCTGAAGAGGCCCTAATCTTATCAGAAATGGATGGCAATGTCTTGCCCAACCTTGTTAACTTAGATTTTGTCAAGAAATACTACACATAGAGGGTGAAAGCTTAAAAAGGCATCCTTAAAAAAAAACAAAAAAAACAAACAGCAAAAAAAAGAGCAAAAACAAAAAATAAAAATAAAAAAACCAAAAAAAACACAAAAAAAGACCAAAAAAAGAGAGAAAACAAAAGAGGTCCAAATAAAAATCTAAAAAAAGGCATCTCGGTAACCAACCTAACTACAGTTGAAAACCCGCAAGGGCGATTTGAGATGATCAATTTTGATAAGGTATGGACTGAGATCACTTACAAAACAAAGCGAAGCAATCCTAGGGATCTTCCAAAGATCAGCTCATATTAGTCATATTCATTGTTCGAGAAAGATCCTAGAAAACACCTAAAGAATATTCATGTGATGATCATCAAAGGTATCTTCCGCCCAAAAGATCATACTTCTTACCATCAAATAACTTGTTTGTCAAATAGTATACCAAGTTATATCTCTTTGTTGCTAAGAATAAATATTACCTTGTTTCTTTTAACCCCTGTACAATTTACATTGCACTTGTCATTTAACTGATCATGTGTGATAATCAATAGAAATATGCATCAGGACATCTTGATATTACATTGAAAGGAAAAGAAAAGCACAAAAAACTTTGCTCATGCCCTGATCATCAAGATCATGCACATTTCACGTCCAAACACCCGTTCGGCATGACCATTCACCAAACCATTTCTTGCTTTCATAAGCCACATCTTAAAAAAAACATTTTAAGATAACCAAAAATCAACTCATGTGTTCTATCCGAATCTTATCGAAACTAGAGACATCAACCTAATCAGGCAAACAGTCTCCAAATTATTGACAATGCCTTATAATTGTCAAAAAATGATTGAACCTCTCGAATCAAAAAATGAAATAATCCAAATTCTTGAAAATAGATGTTTTGTCATATCCCCAATGGAGCCAGGACAATCTATAATCCCTAGCGGGATTAGGAAAATTCCAATCCATAGTTGCAACAAAGATGAGTCACCATCCCTATGAGAGTCTGAATGACATACAAAAATAGCTACGAGTATCTCTCGTATTAGACTTCACATCATGCAATCATAACAGCATTCCACATCATGCATTCACATTACCATCACACATCATGATTTTTGCAATGTTACTTCAAGCCAGGTTCACCAAACCTCCAAGGATTGCCTAGAAAGAACTCTAAGCTTTGTAAACCAAGCATTATTCAAGAGGCACCTATCAAGAAACCTTCTTAAGCCCATACGAATCAGTGGCAACAAACTTGTCTACACACAACCTGATGCCAATCATATCCACATCAAGCCTACAAGTCAGTGGCACCATTTTCAAAGCCCAGAAGTCAGTGGCACCTTTTTAAAGCCCACAAGTCAGTGGCATCTCTTCAAAGCCCATGAGTCAGTGGCATCCCTCCAAAGCCCAAAGTCAGTGGCACTTTTTCAAAGCCCATAAGTCAGGGCACCTTTTGAAAGCCCATAAGTTAGTGGTATCCCATCAAAGCCTATGAGTCAGTGGCACCCTTTTCAAAACCTATAAGTCAGTGGCATCCCTTCAAAGCCCACAAGTCAATGGCACTTTTTTAAAGCCCATAAGTCAATGGCATCCCTTCAAAGCCCATAAGTTAGTGGCACATATTTAAAGCCCTAAGTCAGTGGCACCCTTTCAAAGCCTAAAAGTCAGTGGCACCTTTTCAAAGCCCACACAAACTGATGGCACCCAAGTCTGAGTTAAAGCCCTCACAAGCTGGTGGCACCTAAGTCTAAGTCAAAACCTATACAAGTTGGCGGCACTCGAATCAAAGCCTCACATGAGCTAGTGGCACCCAAGTTTAAGTTAAAGCCTGCACAAGCTAGCAGCACCCACATAAAAAATTCACGTTCACTGCACTTGCCTAAGGGGCTTAAACCTTAGAAAACTTAAAACCCTAGTAGGGAGGCAAGCCCTACAAAATTCATTTAAACCTCTATCAGGATCATTGCTAATACACTGCACTTATCACAGTGAAGTTAATTATAATTTATTTCTTTGCAAATGTTCTGGGGAGCATCATTCCACCCCGGACAAAATAATGTTTATTTATCTTTCCCCTATTTTAGATTCTCAACAACGGTCAAAGAGGGGTAGCTGTAGACACCTTATTTGGTTTAGGCTAAATTTTTTAGCAACCTGGGGCATGGACGTGAGAGAGGGCGATGAACATCGCCCAATGAAAAAGTATTTTGATGAGGTCAAGAAGGCCTATGGATCATATCAAAGGTAAATGCAAAGATGTGGCATCAAAGGACATAATTCAAGGTGTTTGGGGCAAAAGATATGAGAAAATTTATAATTTTGCTTGAATGTATTGACACAATACTCCAAATGCCAAAAATTTAAAATATCCCCATTTGTATCAATACAACATGTAAATGTATTGATACATAAGCTTATGTATCTATACAGGAGCTCATGTATCAATACTAGGCCATGCCAAGACCAAGACATGCATTCTGTGAAGAAATGTATCGATACAATAGTTTATAGTATTGATACAATGGTTCATAGTATTGATACAATGATCATTGTATCAATGTAATGTTCATTGTATCGATACACTCAAGGTTTTTGGACCAAATATATCGATATATTCTACAATGTATCGATACATAATGGCCATTTTCCACAGTCTAAACATTTTTGACTCATCCACCATTAATCAAGAACTCAATTTTAACTTATTTCTTTGCATTAAAAAAAGAACAAAACCCATATCAAATTATGAATTTAGACTTTTGAATTAATCAAAACAATTTTTGAAGTCTAAATTAGATAAAAAAGGTCAATGTCACATGATTACCCTACTCTTCCTTAGTTTGTTAACTAATCAACCACCCTATTTGCTGAAAAATCATTTCAACATTTAAACCAGCCAACCTATGTCCATAACATTGGCAACAAGTTGCTCCCTACAGCCACTCTATAGCCACCAAGCTAACATCACTTTGTTCCCGTGGAGAAATAACCAAAAACACCTCAAATTTGGCTTTAAAATGCTGGTATAAATAGACCACTTATATCTCAGCTAGATTCTAGCTTAATTTTAGTTTCCAAAACATATTCCTACACTAAGAAAACTAGAATCCCGTAGCTCTTTATTCACCGCCTAAAAACAACCCCAAAACATTCATTCACAACCATTACAGATTCTAAAAATCACCCTTATCCACACTAGAACCAAAACCTCATTTTTTTCTCTCTTTTTCTTGCTTATTAACAACAAAGAAAGGAGAAAAATTCAAGCCATCTCTACTGCTCCAACTATTTGGCCAAAATTAAAGTCTTATTGGTATAACTTCCTACTTTATCACTTTCATTTTTTGTTTTTCAGCACCTTCATCATTTTAGTGAGCTTTCCATTTTTCCATCACCCTTTTAGGATTCTCATGCATTATTGTGGCCTTTTGGTTATGGTAGTTTAGGATTTGGATGCCTTAATGCCCTTTTGATGTGCAAAATGCCTTATTTCATCCTCGTTATTTTGATAGCTCTTGGTCATGCATTTTATGCCATATCCTTGCATCTTGTTATACTTAATCAATAAATGAATCATTAGCCTAACACATTTTAAGCACATTTACACATTAGCTTGCATGAATCATTATCATTTTCAGCATCTATAGCATTTTCTTATCAAAATGCATAACACCTTCTTTGTCAAGACCATTGGTAAAGTTTGCATCCCTATTTATGTTTTGTGCAATCTCTTATATGTTCATTGTCTTCTCCTTCTCTAAATGCATGTTTGATGGCTATCAAAATAGATTTTGAAAACCTCCCCAAGCAAAGCCTATTAACCTTAACCAATGAGGATTAGCATGAACTTAAATTTTTTTTTAAGTTAGCAAAATATCTTAGGGAAAATTAAGTTTTCCAGATCTGGATCCTAGATAAATAAGCCTAAATCTTTTGATTTTGCAACGAAAGTGGCCTTACACTTGTTGCTAAAATGTTCATGCCTTATTATTGAGTCGAAACCTTGAGTGGTATGATCAATGCACTGTTTCACCATCCTAAAATACTCTAGGGTTATGAAAATGAGTTTGTGAAGCTCATGCCACTTTTCCTTTTAGTCATGGACGTTTAAATGTAAATAACTCGAGTTTGGACCTGTAAACATAGGGAAAATAAGAAATATCCTCTACTTTGTTTTGTCTTCTATTAGCGGCATCACTGTAACTATTTGAAAAATCACTTTAAAATCCCAAATGATTTTTCATGAATTTTATAATATTTTTCTTCGAAATTATATCAAAATACCTTTAAAATGAGGTCTTGTTCATCCCTATATTTTCAAAGCTAGATTATCTGGAATCCCTAGAGTTAACAAAGTGCATTCTAGTTAGGCCTTTTCCAACCCACTAAACTATTTTTCCAAATTTTTCAAGCATTTTTCCTAAATATTCCATGAAATTCCCTTTCTAGGAAGGTATTATTTGTAATTTTTTGATACCAAACGAGTCCAAAATGATTTTTTGAATTTGACACACCTTACCCCCCGTATGCCCTGCCAGCAGTGTAATGGATCTGAACTTGAAAATTTATTCCCCTGGAAAGTGACTTTTTAGGATATTATGAATATTTTTAGATTGGCCCTCATCAAGTTACCTTTCTAATGATATCTTGTCCACCCTCAAAAGGCTTCAAAACAATTTAGGATAAATTTAAGAAGTGGGACAGCGCGATGCTATCCCCTATTTTCGATTATGGTCAAAATTGAGTTGTTTTCCCGAGCTTCATCTCGAGACTTCAAATGTCACCATTTCATCCCGATTAGCCTTAAAAACATGCTTCGACCTCTAACAAGTTTGTATCAAGGCACTAACATATTTTACGTCTTTGCCATCTTTATTCACAATAGTTTCTTTCACCAAAAGTCATCAAAATGCTCACTTGTCTTCTAAATCATAAAGCTTTGTCAACTTAAATTTTCTAGCTTGACTTCTGTAAAGAGTGTCAGATATGTCACTTTTGGGGATACTCCAACCCTGACATTTTTAGGGGATATTCTAACCCTACTTTTCAAAATTATCAAGATTAAAAAATCTTCCTTTGCCAAAATTATTTATCGTCCATGGGGATATTCCAACCTCGATCTTTCGTGGGGATACTCTAACCCCACTTTTCACGATTGTAAAAATTTAAAAATCTTCTTTGTCAAAAATTATTTGCCATCCATAGGGATACTCTAACCCTATCTTTTCGAGGGGATACTCCAACCCTATCTTTCAATTACAATTAATTTTTTGTTTCTTTCTCGGATTTCCATGAATATGTCAAATAGATCTCATTCAATCAAGAAACCCAGATGCATCTTAAAAATTATCGATTTGATTATTCCCAAATAATTGATGCCAATTGTGAGATAAATTCCAATAGTCTATTCTTTTTTTTATCATTGCATTGAATGATCCATGTTATGTTACTTTATTTGTTGCCTAACTAACATGATTTCTCTGTAATGATTATTTGCATTCATGTTTTCAAATCATTTCAAATAAAATTAAAGGTAACGTTTCATGTGGCTATCTCTTTAGTGCCTAAAGTGGAACATTCCATTTTCAAAGTAAAATCTAGAGGTCATTTTATTAAAAATCTTTGTATTCCCCACCTCTCCAGGGAGTATATGAGATTAAATCTTTTCATCAAAACTTGGAATTGTATTTCTATAAGATG